>CACSLK010010204.1:1238-23469 GCA_902706635.1 Striga hermonthica
GAAATATATGTTATCCATATCAAATAATGAAGTCGTGTTCGAAAACAAACCTTTCCGGAGACATTGATTATTTTTTCGTTTTTGACCTTATTTACTCTTATTTTATTCGACTTCTTTAAATGTATACGATTTGGTAGGAATCCAATAATAGAGTCATATGCAAGTACATGGTCAAAAGACATAACACACCACTCTCCTACTCATCACTATACTCATGTGCACACCTATCGTAAGCCGCCAGGGGTAAGCCCAAATTCGTCAGCCGGAGTACAGTCGTGCCGAGGTTCATCATCAACGGTCACGGCCCATCGACTAGGCTAAAATGAGTCTACCTATCACAAGGTTGGAGATCGCTCACCACTAGGCACCGTCTCATGACTTACACATACATTCATAGAACACTAAGTATAAAAATCTTACCTCAATTATAGCATAGCAATTTTCAAATAAAACCCACCTAGTAAGTCGGTAGAAAAGCACACAAACAGGTCGGTAGGTCGAGGGCTCGACTCCTCAAACACCTACATTAAGTCCATATGCTATACTCAACATCCATATGACTTAAACGGAAAACACAATCATACTTAGTCGAACTTGATTCGTCTAAGTTGTTTGTGAAGTCCTATGGACGTTGGAACACTTAGACTCGACATTAAGACTCAAACAAATACACTTGGGAGTTCACATAATCCCAATCAAAGATTGACAAAGTCAAACACACAAACAAACAGAAGGCGAGTCGATTTACGGTTTTTAT
The DNA here is from genome assembly GCA_902706635.1 of Striga hermonthica. NCBI lineage: Eukaryota > Viridiplantae > Streptophyta > Magnoliopsida > Lamiales > Orobanchaceae > Striga > Striga hermonthica. The sequence continues at coordinate 1,996 of CACSLK010010204.1, forward strand.
TGTAAAAACCATATATTTGTAAATACTAGTATTTTAATCACAAAAACAAGTTGACGAGGTTATCAAAGGAGTTAGGCTTCGAAAGTTCAATAAAAAATCCAACTCCCAGACCTTAGTATAATCACCAATTTTCAGCCTTAAATACAAAGTATATTATTTCATAAAATTCGAGCAAGTTTATGACAAAAGCGAGCATAAACTAATGACCAGACCAAATAAATGATTCACACTCTTAAATTTTTATCCAAGGCACCTCAGCATGTGAGTAACAGTGAGTTAAAATCTCAGCTCTAAACCACTAACATGCGAATTAATAAAATTGCTACAACATTCAGCGGTTTTCGCATTTTAAATAAAACCGAAACATTTTGAACTCCGAAAATTCTAATATTTTTACAGAATGAAACAGAATACAAATCAAGTATTGCATACAAAAGTCAGAATTTTCCAGCAATTAACCAATTTATCATAATTAAAACACTTTTCAGGAGAAACCGTAAACAAATTATTTACCCTACTAATTGTAATCCAAAAATTCTAAATATTTTATACAGCAACCAAACCAGGCAAATGGACAACATATTAAAATTTGATGAATTTTGGAGTACCACACAATTTATTATGAATTAAACATGAATCTGACTAAAAATCACTATAATTTTTAAAAATAGCTACAGACCTCCAAAAATTCTGAAATTCTTGAACAAGCTAAATAATTACTAGTGGCATTTACAGTAAAAATTTCACAGCAATCGGATCAGTATATAATATATAAAATTTCAAACACCAAAACAACGAGCATAATCGATCATAAATTCATAAACGACTCGAGTTACGACGAAATCGTCCTAGGTCTTCACCATAAGTCCAAGGATTCTATAAGGTTCGAATCCACAATAACTTAATCATGAATTTACGAGGTTTCTTTCGATTTCTCAAAATCGAAGAGCTCGTCTATACACATTATTATATGAACACATAAAAAGTCATTGGCATATCATTCTACATATACGAAAATCACGTTCACATATCAAGTAATCGAATAACATAAACGACGTATAAGATTTAACGTGACGGAAAGTTCGAGCCTTGTACCGTTTTCGGGAAAAACTAGGAAAATGGGGGATCGAACGGGGCCAGAGATACGCGCGGGACGTCGGGCTGCAACACGGGACCGAGAACCACGGCTTGTGATGCTATACAGGACTGAACACGACCGGGACAAAAATAGGTCTTACGAACAGTAACGGGGATGGCGATTTCGACGATGAACGGCTCAACCGCTCTCACTTGGGCTCGCCGGGGAACACAGAGAATGGGGCGGCGATCTGAGGTCTCGATGGAACTTGCTCGTCGCGGCCTTCGAAGGTGTAGCGGCGTTCGGTGGTCGCCGGTGTTCCACTGTTCACGGCTCGACCGCTCTCGCTTGGGCTCGCCGGGGAACACAGAGAATGGGGTGGCGATCTGAGGTCTCGACAGAACTTGCTGGTCGTGGCCTTCGGAGGTGTGCAGTGTTCGGTGGTCGCCGGTGCTTCGCTGTTCATGGAAGGAGGACGATCGGAACTTGGTCTGGTCGATGGACGGGAGTTCACTTGCTTGTTGTGGGCGGGGCTGCCGGAAGATAGTTCACCGAGCCTGGTTGCGGGGAAGATGGAAGAGGATGGTGGTGAAGATTGATGATGATCGTTGATGATGGAGGCGGACAGAGGATGGAACGACGGGCGATGAAGGAGCAGATTATTTCTGCTCGCGTACGGTTTTGAAAGAGAAGACTAAAGCTGCGCCTTTAATTATTTGCTGTTAAGGGTTTTAATCCTAACATTATATACCATGTAGGGTTTACTATTTCCTTCCCAAGATACACATGTTAGAGATATGCTGTAAAAGCTATGTTTTGCAGATTCTATCAATTCCATTTTGATCTAACTATCATGTTTCAGTTAAAGTACATATGTTTGCAGTTTATTTATTTATGCAAATCATACTCCATGTCTTATATTGAGATAGTGTGGTTCGAAGTGTTTCGAACAGAAAGATCACCTATCGGTTCCTTATAAGACTAAACTATTTGTTCACAGTCTAGACAGACAGTGAGACCCCTCTTGGAAAAAGACTGTAGTGTATTCTTGATTCAGTTGGTCTTTGACTGAAGAATTACACTAGCACTTATGTTAAGTGTTGAACAGAACCACGGAAGGATAAGGTTATGAGGCTCACTGATCGTTGTTGTAACCTAGACCTTCAGTGATTGATGCGTTCTCTTAACCTATAAGATCATATAAAATAGGCATATATATTTATCTCTTATTTATTTGATTTACCAAGTGATTCCTATTTTATTCGGACGACACACGAGGTATTTTGGTAAGTAAGAATAATTATATGATGTGCTATTATAAATTATTTACGGTCACTATGTTCCAGTGCGCTGGATTGATAACGTCCCCAAAATGAGCTCAGGAATGTACATTATGTTAAACCCTGTAGGTGGACGATTGTCTGACATTATGGTTAAGGTTCTGAGTGATACTAATTTCGGAAATGAATAAGAAGTTGATTGATTATTTTTTAAGTAATTTAATTAATCAACGGAAGTTATATCTTAAACATAGGGAGGTAAATCAATCAATCAGATTAATATTATTTAATCATGGAGGCTCGATTTTATTGGTAAAATAGTGGCTAAATGGAGAAAACAATTATATTACTCTAGTGGGATGTTTTATTATTTAATTCCATTTAAATAAGAATTATTTTATTCCATATTAATTAATTTAATTAGGAAGATAATATTCCTACTAGAATCTTCTCTAGTGTTAGGAGACTAAGGAGTCTTCTAGAAGATGAAGATTAGTAGGAGAATATTTCCTACATTGGGTTATTAATTGGAGTAGAATTAGGTTTCCTAAATTATGAATTAATTTTATTCCACGATTACTAATTTAATTAGGAAAAGTATTCCTACTAGAATCTTCTCTAGTGTTAGGAGACTAAGGAGTCTTCTAGAAGAGTTAGATTAGTAGAAGATTTCTTTCATACATTGGACCAGTATTTGGAGTAGAATTAGGATTCCTAGGCCTAATGGAATAAGCCCATATTTAGCACCTCCTTAAGGTCCCTAATGGAGCCTATAAATACACCAAGTCCCAATCTCTTGATCATAATTATGCTGGCCGATTTTTTCACCCCTACATACGTGAGAAATAGCATTGTTCGAGAATTAGGGAGATTCGATTAAACGCTCCACCAAGTTTAATCGAAATAGGTGTTTAGGTAATTCGTTAGAAGGCCTTTTGGTACAATATACTTGAGCCTTTATACATATATATATTTTCCGGTCACTTCCTTAGCCGACAGCCGCCGTCGACCACCGCCGGAGAACCATCGCCACCGCCCGAAGTCACCGGAAGCCGCTAGCGCCCAACCGCAAGCTACTGCCAGCGACCGCGACTCGCGACCAGCTGCTGCCAGCGACCGCGACTCGCGTCTAGCCGCTGCAACCGACCCGAGACCCGCGTACCGTGAACCGAGCTTGGTTGGAACCTTCAATTAGAATCGATTAAAGGCCAAATCTATCCGCCCATTAGACTGTGGTATTCAGACAAACTACACCAATGGTACTTTACATCGTCTCAGAGTCGGCAAAAATTTTAAAAGGTAAACGTCCATATCCTAACTATATTGTGCATGTTGTTTGACGTTCCTCATAGAACCCAACAACTGGTATTAGAGCCCAGGTTTAATTCAACCTCGTGCAAAGTTTGAATTTGGACTTTGCCTGTCTACATGAATTATGTGCGTATCAGACGTAGCGACATAGTAGATTAGAAATTGCAATAAGTTTTTGCAGGTGATTTCGAATCCGACTATTGTGGCCCGTATGTATGGATTTTAATTCATTTTGAATGTATGCTGTTTTTAAAGCCTCGGACATGTCGAGGAATTTTTGGGTTGGTGAATTCTTGTAACAAATTATTCGCGCGGTGGGACACTGCATAGTTTATTGCTTTCATAGAACTCTCGTACGGCTCTTGCGTGGGTCATAGCATGAATTATGTAATTGTTGTTTATATTATTCATTATTGATCCGGCAGGCATGGACCAACCTTGACGGGGCGAGGCGATAAACACGTACACGGATGCGATGGTGATGATCCAATGGCGATTTTTCCGGAGACGACCAATTCAGTGGGAGTCACTGCGAAAGGGGAGTTCCAATACCTGAATCGGGGGACACACTCAACAATAACAGGATTTTGTTTTCTCCGTAACATTGGAGATTGATTAATGACCATGATAGTTGGGTTTTAATTCCTAGTTTATTATTACTTATTAATCATGCATGTTTTATGTGATTGCTTATGTGCAAATCAAACATGTTTCAGAAAATCCCGTAAAATAAAATTATATTAAGTGTGTAATGGGTTGAAATAAATTACATCCAAGGCCTCCATTATAGGTATGTCAGTGAAGTGATTTAATTTGAGCCCAAGAGACATTTTATTTCACAGTTCACAAGGACGAATCTCCTTCGGTATGGTTATAGTAAGCTATTTCAAAAGCGTACGGGTCACCCAAAGGTGGACGTATAATTTTGGTAGTAAACTTAGTACCAATTAATGGGTTACACTTAAGTGCAAATAATTATGAAAGTCCCAAAGGATAAGGTCGTTTTATTCTTTTATAAGTTAATTGCACTGGCCAAAAGATGACACTGACTATTAGTTAAGTATTGCTCGGAAGTATGTTAAACTAATGGGATTTATCCCTCCTCTTGCGAATGTTTGAACCATAGACGTCCACACTTTGTGGCCTGTGGGGATTCGATGTTTTGAGGTGTTGGTGAATTTATTTGAATATTGTTACATGGGACAGTATTTGATGTTTAAATTCAAAACTACTTGACTGAGTAAAGACAATGCTTGCATGATCCCAGGAATTCAAAATGTCTTTCAATCCGTTGTCCGTAATTCTCAAAGAAAACAAACTTGTTGGTCCTAATTATATTGACTGGAAAAGGAACTTGGATATTGTGTAACTGCTGAGGGGTACAAATTTGCAACTGTTGAGGTTTGTCCTGTCCGGTTGTGCCTGCTGACAATGCACCAGAACAAGAGAAAGAGGAGTATGCTCGGTGGAAAAAGGCTGACGAGATGGCGAAGTGTTACATCTTGGCATCTTTGTCAAATGTACTTCAACATCAACATCAGTCTATGAACACTGCAGCAGAGATGTTTCTCAATCTCAAGGAGTTATTTGGTCATCAGTCGCAGGCTGCCCGACAAGAGGCCATGAGGGTTCTGATGAACATGACCATGCGTGAGGGCACTCTCGTAAGGGAACATGTTCTTCCTATGATGGCCCAACTGAATGAGCTGGAGGTTCTTGGGGCTTTTATTGACGGAGAAACCTAGGTCGATATAGTGATCCAGCCTTTGCCGAAGAGCTTCGAGCAGTTCCAGTTGAATTACAACATGAATAAGATGTTGATGACTCTTCCTTCAGTCGGCAGAGGGCCTGATTCGTCAGAAGACCCAAGCTATGGTGGCCCAGCGGGGAGAAGCTTCCACTTCTAAGGCTCCTAACGGCAAGAAGAGAAAGAAGTCCGCAGGAAAGGGCAAGGCGGTCATGAATGACGCGCATCCTCGACAGAAGGCAAAGAAGCTGAAAGGCAAGTGCCACAAATGCCAGCAGGACCCTGGTAGGCAGACTGCCCTCTCCTGAAGAAGTTCGACAAAAGTATATCTTTTTCTTTAGGCGTTGAAACATGTTTAGCGGTGTTATCTACCAGTACCTGGTGTGTAGATACAGGAGCCACTGATCATGTCTGCAATTCAATGCAGGGGTTCTAGGAAACCAAGCGACTTAGGGAAGGAGAAGTTACCATCTACTTGGGTGATGCTAGTAGAGCGTCAGCAGTTGCAGTAAGAGACGACTATTTAGATTTTGGCTTAGATAGGTTTCTAGTTTTGAAAGATTGTCTTTATGTTTTTAGTTTTAGAAAGAATTTGATTTCAGTTTCTAAGTTGTTTATGAACGGTTTTTCTGCTACTTTTGATAATAAAGTTGTTATTCGTTTTGGCAAAAATTTCATATGTTTTGGTTCATTAGTTGACAATCTATACATTCTAGAATCTAAGTCATCTCCACTGCAACAGAAACAATTACTTAATTAATCATCTAATCTATATAAGAGAAAGAAACCTTCCAAAATGAATGAAACATATCTTTGGCATCTAAGACTTGGTCATATTAACCTTAGGAGGATTCAAAGGTTGGTAGCAGATGGGCCCTTGGGGTCGTTAGAAGTCGAGGCTTTTCCAACTTGTGAGTCTTGCCTGGAAGGCAAAATGACTAAGAGGGTTTTTAGTTCAAAGGGGCATAGAGCCGAAGATGTGTTAGGGCTAGTTCATTCCGATCTATATGGTCTTATAAGTGGTCAAGCGAGAGGTGGTTTCGAGTACTTCATTACGTTTATCGATGATTACTCAAGATATGGGTACATTTTCCTTCTGCACCGCAAGTCTGAATGCTTTGAGAAGTTCTTAGAGTATAAGGCAGTTGTGGAGATCGTGGTGGCGAATATCTGTGGAATGAATTTAGGAACCACTTGACGGATAATGGGGTTATGTCCCAGCTGACTGCGCCTGGCACGCCTCAGCAGAATGGCATAGCAGAACGGAGGAATAGGACTCTTATGGAAATGGTTAGAGTAATGATGAGTTACAATACTTTACCAGATTCGTTTTGGGGATACGCCCTAGAAACAGCGATATACATTCTGAATAGAGTACCTTCTAAATCAGTACCGTCTACACCATTGGAGTTGTGATCTAGGCATAAGCCCAGTTTAAGGCATCTCAGGATTCGGGGTAGTCCACCACACGTGCTGAGAACCGATAATGATAAGTTGGAACCGAGAACAGAAGTAAGGCTGTTTGTGGGATATCCTAAGGAAACGAAAGGTGGTCTATTTTATAGTCTTGAGGACCAGAAATAATTGTTAGCACGAATGCTAGGTCCTTGGAAGAAGACTATGCTTTAGATCATAAGGCCAGTAGTAGACATGTCCTCGAGGAGTTAAAGGGAGTGAGTACTTTAGTACCGAGTGCGCTAGATGTTACACCACAAAATACTGCAACACGTATCGCTGATGGTGCACCTGAGCAGGTAGTACCTCGTCGTAGTGGGAGGGTTGTCCGGCAGCCCGAATGGTTCATGGGTCCGAGAGAGTCTTCTGAGGCCGTCCCGGACGTTCTTGAATCCGACCCATGGACTTACAATGAGGCACTCCAAGATTGGGATGCAGAGTCCTGGCAAAAGGCGATGAAATGAAATAGGGTCAATGGACTCTAATCAGGTCTGGGATCTTGTAGAGCTACCCAGTTGCGTTCGCGACATTGGATGCAAGTGTGTTTATAAGAGAAAGAGAGGGGAAAATGGAAAGGTTGAGACCTTCAAAGCTAGGCTTGTTGCGAAAGGGTACACTCAGAAAGAAGGGATCGATTATGAGGAAACCTTTTCGCCAGTAGCCATGCTCAAATCCATCAGGATTCTCTTGGCTGTAGCCACTCATATGGATTATGAGATTTGGCAAAATGATGTTAAGACTGCTTTCCTTAACGGGAAATTAGACGAGACATCTATATGCAACAACCAGAAGGATTCATTGCAAAGGGCCAAGAGCATCTGGTCTACAAACTGAAGAGGTCCATTTATGGGCTGAAGCAGGCTTCGAGGTCTTGGAATATCTGTTTTGATGAGGTTGTCCAATCGTATGGATTTACCCAATGTCCAGATGAGCACTCTGTGTACAAGAAAAGTGATGGAAACGTGGTGGTGTTTCTTGTGCAGTACGTTGATGACATACGTCTCATTGGAAACAGTGTGAAGATGTTATCAGACGTAAAGGTATGGTTATCCAAGCAGTTTGATATGAAGGATTTGGGAGAAGTAGGACATGTTCTTGGAATCAAGGTCATTCGTGACCGAGAGAAGAGAAAGTTGTGCCTATCCCAATCCACATACCTCGACACTATCCTGAAGCGTTTCAACATGCAGGATTCCAAGAAAGGGGATTCAACCTTTCGGCACGGAATACCTCTATCTAAGAAAATGTCCCCAAAGACACCTCAAGAGGTAGAGGACATGAAGGCAGTTCCTTATGCATCGGCAGTAGGAACCCTCATGTATGCTATGTTGTGCACGCGACCTGATATTTGTTATGCCGTGGGCATGGTAGCAAGATATCAGAGTAATCCAGGACCGGAACATTGGTCTGCAGTAAAGCATATACTCAAGTACCTACGTAGGACTAAGGAGTACATGTTGATTTACCAGGCAAATGAATTTCTTCTAGTGGGTTACACCAATTCTGACTTAGGCAGACCAGGACGAAAGCAAGTCGACCTCAGGGTTTGTGTTTACTTTAGGAGAAGGAGCCATAGTATGGAGGAGTGTCAAGTAGAAATGCGTGGCAGACTCAACCATGGAGGCTAAGAATGTAGCAGCCTCAGTGTAATAACCCAGTTTCTTATTAGTAAAAGTGATGTATTTTTTTTTATTAATATTGCTCGTTTTCAGCGTTCAAGCCAATAAGTTCGACTTTGAGTCGAAAATCTATCCGGTTATTTATTAACCAAGTTCATTATGATAATTAATTTCCCGAGACGTTTATTTTATAAATGGATATTATTTGTCGGGATAAATTATTGGAAATCGAGAATGTTAGAATTAAATTTCAAAGTTAAGTTCATGCCAAGTACCGAATTTTCTAAGTATAGTGAATGCGCACACTCTGTGCGCTACCGTGCGTGCATACGCGCGCCATGTCTGCAACCACACACACTAGTGTCGTGCGTGCATGCACCATATACCCAGGCCACCATCCATTGCTAGGTTATGCCTTAATTAGTGCCATGATTATGCTTAAATAATCCATGTCTTAGCTAGTGAAATTGCCGTGAAATTTTAACCTTAGGAAAAGAAATGAGCAAGTTGATGGTGGTGAGTCACCTACTTGCTTGGACATATGGCATCATGCTAGCCTTCATGTGATGACTAAGCCCATTGTTTGGACGCCACCTAGGTGATGACTAGGCAAGCCAAACGCCACCAAGGATGGAGATTAAGGCAAGTGGCACCACCATGATTTACCATACATTTTCACCTTCATCCATTTTAATTATTTAAGTAGAAATTGTCGTGAGCTTCTTCACGCAATTTCCATGCATAACCGAGCCAAAGTCAGCCTATATTGGAGAGAAAAAGAGAGAAGAATTTAGTACGTTGAGAACATAACAAAGAACGTGAATTTCACTAGCCATTGCCAAGGCACGCGCATAGCCGAACACACGAGCAAGCACACACAAGATATCGTGCGTTTCACAAGCAATTCAAGGGGTTTACTCTTAGTCACCCTCTTTTAGTTGTTGTATGTTTATATTAGAAAGATTATGTAGTAATCATGTTGTTCGGTCCAAGTTTTGTGCTAAAACGCACTCGGAGGTGCTACATAAGCCCTCTCCGAGCCATTTCAAAATCTAGCCAGCAAATCCCGAGCACTTTGTACATTTTTAGTCATTTCAAGTCATATTATGATCAGCCATGTCATGTTTGCCGGAGAAAGTTGCCGGACGGCCGACCGTAGGGCCTGCCCGCACGTAGCGGTGCAGCGCCAGCCGGCAGTGGCCTGCCAGCACACGTGATGCGGAAGTGGCTAGGCAGCTCAAGAACGCGGCGAGTCGAGCCTACCATGCATGCAAGAGGCAAGCACGGGTGACGGCAGAAGTGCGCGCACTGGAGTGTAGTGCGCACGGAACGGGCAAGTATAGACCACACGCGGATGTGCGGACAGTGTGCACGAATGGCGTGCGTGGCGTAGGTGAGCAGGACGCGCGGGCCGCGGTGCTGGCCAGCACGCTCGCGGAAGGCCCACGCGACGGGGAAGCACGCGCGATTCATGAGGCCGTACTCCTAGAGGAATGCAGAGCGGCGGCCGAACACGTGCCTAAGGACGGCGCGAGAGAAAATGGCGTGCGCAGCACGCCGGGCGCCACTACACGCGCGCACTGAGGCGGCGCGCCCTAGTGCCGCAAGGACTAGGCGACGCGGGCGGTTGGGCGTGGGATAAGGGGACCGAGAGAATAGAGAGAGATCCCTTGGAGTGCAAGCCAAGTTATTTAGTTTCCATCTTGCACAATGATATCTAGCTTAGTTAGGATACTTAATATTTTATTGTTTATTCTTAGATTAATCTTGTGCCTATATAAAGGCCCTCTCCCCTATGTTATTTTTCAACATTCAAGAATCAATAGAAATTCAGAACTTTGTTCTTCCACTTTGCTTTAGTCTTTCACCAAAATACTATTGCAATTTTATTCGTTTTAATAGGCGCAATTGTGGCTAGAGAAACACTATCGGCGATTCAAGGCGCGGGTTAGCGGCTTATCGGCAGTCGAAACACACGATCCTCATCATTGGTGCTTTCATTGAGAGGTGTTGATCGTGTGTTTTTTCTCCCTACCCCATTCCCTTTTCTTTTCCTCCCCTTTTATATTTCGTTCGGTTTTAAAAAAAAAATAAAAAATATCGTTCATCATCATACTCATCTTCAATCACGATTCCACAAAGCAAAGAGCGAAGAGAGGAAAGAAAAGCCATGGCCAACAAGGAGATGAAGGATAAAATCGATAATCTTGACATCCAGATGCGAAGTATGAGTGAGGCTATGGAGGGAAGGCTTGGATTGCTCGACGAAGGTCAAAGCAACACCAACGCCGCCGTCACATGACTCGAGCAGCGATTAGAGGAAGTCTTGCGCGCATTCCAGCAGCAAACCCCACAGCATCGCGACGACCCTCCAAGGCGCGAACACCGCCGATACGCCGAGCACGCCGAGCGCACGCCGAGTGCACGCCATCACCACGGCGCGAGGATCGGCGCGAGCAGCAGCGCGCGCACGAACATGACGAGGACCGACGACGCAAAGGCTACAAGTATGAGGACGAGTTCGACCAGCGATCGCAGGCATGCACTTACCGAGAGCGGCCGAGGCCCGACAAGATAAGATTCGTGATGTCCACCTTCACGGGTAGTGATCCAGAGGCTTGGCTCAACCGTATTGCGCAATACTTCGAACTAAACGAAACTGAAGGCCACGACCAAGTAAGGTACGCAGCATTCTATTTGGATGGTGAGGCTAATGTATGGTGGCAATGGCTCTCAAGGATCGACCATAAGCGGCAACAGATCATTACCTGGGCTGACTTTGAGAGAGAATTGCTCACACGTTTTGGTACGTCCGATTACCATAACTACAATGAGGCTCTTGCACGAATACGCCAGACAGGCAACTTGCGCGAATACTTCAAGGAGTTTGAACGCCTTGCCTGCCGCGTGCGAGATTGGTCTGAGGATGCATTAGTGGGAGCCTTCATAGATGGGCTAAAATTTGATCTAGCCGCAGAAGTCCGACTGGAGTGGCCAGGCACGATGCATACAGCTATGGAGGTAGCCCGATGACGGGAAGACCATCTAGTCACCTCCCGAAGGGGACGAGCGGACGCCCGGTTTACCGATATGCGTCGCATGGGCCCAAATCAAGAAACCGCGAACGTGAGGCCGGCCTTCAATGCACGACCACCGGGCCAGTAGTCAGGCGGCTATCTCCCGAGGAAGTCAAGCATCAACGAGAGAAGGGCCTATGTTTCAAATGTGAGGAGAAATTTACACCAGGTCATCAGTGTAAGCAAGCTTTTGTGATCGAAGTTTCTAATTCTGATGAGGAAGGAAGGATCTGAGATCGAGGAGAAACCACATCAGAAGGATGAGGTTGAAGTGCCCGACGAAGAAGCAGAAATCTAGACGCACGCAATGGCCGGGATTAGAGGGCCTCGAACGATGCGACTACCAGCATGGGTCAAGGATCGAAGGGTAATCGTACTCGTAGACAACGGTTCGTCACATAATTTCATCAATACTGATTTGTCTCAAAAGCTGAAGTTTCCAACCACAAAAATCGAGCCCTTTGAAGTTCGAGTAGCCAATGGTGAAAGGCTACAATGTACTGAATCATTCCGGAAGGTGCCAATCAAATTCAACGGAGTTACTGTGAAGGCTGACCTCTATGCCTTATCCTTGGTTGGGCCGGATGTCGTTCTGGGAGTGCAGTGGCTCGAAGGGCTGGGCAAGGTAACTACCGACTATCGAACGGGAATTATGGAGTTCAACTCTGAAGGTCGACAAGTCACTCTAAGTGCTAGCAATGAAAAAGGTACCAAGGAAGTAGGGCTGAAAAGCATCGAAAGAGTTTGGCGAGGTGGCGGCCAAATCTTTACAGTAGTAGTCGAGAACACTGAGGTGCACATAGATCAGGACGAGCAACATCAAGGAGATGTGCGCAATCTTCTCGAGGAGTTTGAAGGAGTACTAGGCGAGTCTAAGGGTCTACCGCCACACCGAGAGTTCGATCATCGCATACCACTGATTAATGAACAACATGCCATCCACGTCCACCCTTATAGGTACGCTCACTTTCAGAAAACTGAGATCGAACGGCAAGTGCCCGAGATGCTAGAGTCAGGATTAATCCAACATAGCAAGAGTCCGTTTTCTTCTCCAGTACTGTTAGCTAAAAATAAAGATGGCACGTGGAGAATTTGTACTGACTATCGGGCTCTGAATGCCGCGACTATCAAGGACCAATTTCCTATTCCTAGTGTCGACGACATGCTCGATGAGTTAGCTGGATCACGATACTTCTCAAAGCTCGTCCTGAGAGCTGGTTATCATCAGATTCGGCTACACAAGGCCGACATTCCGAAGACAGCATTTCGTACGCATCAGGGGCACTATGAGTATTTGGTTATGCCATTCGGATTGTGCAACGCCCCATCCACTTTCCAGTTTGCTATGAATTCCATCTTCAAAGAGAATCTGCGTAAGTTTGTTCTGGTATTCTTTGATGATATCTTGATATATTCAAAGTCGTGGGCTGAACATCTTGAGCACTTGAGAGTGGTGCTCGAAATCTTGGAGGCCAACTCATTTCACATCAAGCCATCCAAGTGTTCATTCGAGCAGAAGATGGTTGAGTATCTAGGGCATTTCATATCCCACGAGGGCCTGAAGGTTGATCCACGAAAGATTGAGGCTATGGTCGATTGGCCTAAGCCGACAAGTCTCACACAGCTGAGGGGATTTCTAGGGCTCACGGGCTACTACAGAAAGTTTGTGAAGATTATGGAACTATCGCCAAGCCACTGACGGAGATGACTAAGAAAGGCGGGTTCACATGGACCGAAGCTAGCGAGGAGGCGTTTGGGAAACTGAAAGTAGACATGACTACAATGCCAGTGCTCGCCATGCCGAGGTTTGATGTCTTGTTCGAGGTACACATAGATGCGAGTGACATTGGGATTGGAGCTGTGCTAGTGCAAGAGAGACGACCCTTAGCCTATCTCAGCAAGGCACTAGGCACTACACGATTGGGTCTATCTGTGTACGTGAAGGAAATGCTTGCAGTTGTCAAGGCTGTAAGGTGTTGGAGGCCTTATCTATTAGGGCGACGCTTTCGGATTGTGACCGACCAGCAGCCGCTCAAGCATCTACTCGAGCAAAGGATTGTTACCCCCGAGCAGCAGAAGTTCGTTTCCAAACTTATGGGGTTTGACTTTGAGATAGTCTACCGGCCAGGCTGACAGAATGCAGTAGCCGACGCATTATCCATACGGACTGATGTAGCGGAGCTTAATGCTATCACGGGACCAGCTTGGACTGTTTGGGAGGAAGTCAGGAAGGCGCAAGAGGAGGACACACATTGCCAGGAGTTGCGTCGAGCGATCGAAGAAGGTAAGACGACTGCTATTGACTATGAGTTGCACAATGGTCTAACTCTACACCGAGGCCAAGTATTCGTTCCCGACAGTGGACAGTTACGCGAGCAAATCATGCAGTACTTCCACGATTCTAAGATTGGAGGTCACTCGGGTATCTACTGCACATGTATGAGAATAGCCAATACTTTCTTCTAGCCAGGGCAGCAGAATACCGTCCGAGATTACATAGCACGGTGTGACAATTATCAGCGCACTAAGGCTGACTCACGATGGCCGAGCGGGCTGCTGCAACCTCTATCGGTACCCAAGGCAATCTGGGAAGACATTACTATGGATTTCATAGAGGGGTTACCGAGTTCTAATGGATTCAACGGTGTTATGGTCGTGGTGGATCGTCTCACAAAGTATGCTCACTTCATACCACCCATCACTCATCCTTACACTGCAAAGTCCATTGCCAGGCTATTTGTGGAGTAAGTGATGAAACTGCATGGGGCACCACGATCTATCGTCTCTGATCGAGACCGGATCTTTATGAGCAGCTTTTGGTCTGAATTCTTTAAGTTGCAAGGGACCAAGTTATCTATGATCTCAGCCTACAACTCACAGACAGACGGACAAACGGAGGTAACCAACCAAACTCTCGAACAGTACTTAAGGTGCTATGTCCATCAATTTCCAAAGAGGTGGGAAAACTTTTTGCCTTGGGCTGAGTATTGGTACAACACCACTTACCACGAGTCGACCAAGATGACGCCGTTTGAGCTTGTATACGAGCGAAAACCCCCGACGTTGATCAACTATTCAGAGGGGAGTACCGTCAATGATGAGGTTAGTCGAGAACTCGAGGAACGAGATTTGATGTTGCGAGAATTAAAGAAAAATTTCGAAGGTTCGATTAATCGCACAAAAGCCTTCGCTGATGGTAAGAGGCGCGAAGAGAGCTTTACACCGGGAGAGTATGTTTATCTAAAGCTACGACCATTCAGGCAGCGCACAACAGCGCAAAGGGCAGCGACTAAGCTTGGAGTTCGCTATTATGGACCTTATCAGATTCTGAAGCGCATTTGTCAGGTAGCTTATCGTCTAGAATTGCCAGAAAGTTCACAGATCCACCCGGTTATCCATGTCTCACAACTCAAGAAGAGTTTAGGAGAAGCGCAGAAGTATTGTTAGGAGTTACCAGCAACCGCAGCCGATGATAGGGTCATAGTACGCCCAAAACGAGCGATTGAGTACCGCAAGGTAAGAAAAGCAGGACGCTATCGTTGGGAAGTACTAGTTGACTGGGAAGAGCTGCCATCTGAAGAAGCCACATGGGAAGATCTTGATGAGATGCGCGATCAATTCCCGAATTTCATCCTTGAGGACAAGGAATCACTTGAAGGGGACAAGAATGATGCGGAAGTGACTAGGCAGCTCAAGAACGCGGCGATTCGAGCCTACCATGCACGCAAGAGGCAAGCACGGGTGAAGGCAGAAGTGCGCGCACTGAAGTGTAGTGCACACGGAACGGGCAAGGATAGACCACACCTGGATGTGCGGACGGTGTGCACGGATGGCATGCGTAGCGTAGGTGAGCAGGACGCGTGGGCCGCGGTGCTGGCCAGCGCTTGCGGAAGGCCCGCGCGACGGGGAAGCACGCGCGATACACGAGGCCGTACTCCTCGAGGAATGCGGAGTGGCGGGCGAACACGCGCCTAAGGACGGCGCGAGAGAAAATGGCGTGCGCAGCACGCTGGGAGCCACTGCACGCGCGCGCTGAGGCGGCGTGCCCTAGTGCCGCAAGGACTAGGCGACGCTGGCGGTTGGGCGTGGGATAAGGCGGTCGAGAGAATAGAGAGAGATCCCTTGGAGTGCAAGCCAAGTTATTTAGTTTCCATCTTGCACAATGATATCTAGCTTAATTCAGATACTTAATATTTTATTGTTTATTTACTTTCCGAGGTAGATTAGACTTAGACTAATCTTGTGCCTATATAAAGGCCTTCTCCCCTATGATATTTTTCATCATTCAAGAATCAATAGAAATTCAGAACTTTGTTCTTCCACTTTGCTTTAGTCTTTCACCAAAATACTATTGCAATTTTATTCGTTTCAATAGGCGCGGTTGTGGCTAGAGAAACACACGATCCTCATCAACACAGCAGCACGCGCACGCCCAGTAGTGCGTCGTGCATAGCCGTGCGGTAGTGCCCAGCAGCATGCCACCAGCGGACGCGTGCGTAGCGCACGCCTGTCATGCCAGCAGCACACAGTCAGGTCATGCGTGTACGTCCGCAGCGTGCAGCGAGCATAGGCAGTGCCCCAGTCGCCAGCAGCACGCGCACGTACTGCCAACCAGCATGATGAGGGATCGTGATTTTGCCTACTGTTTGTGAATAATCGCGCACTCGGGGCCTTCGACTAAACCCGATAAGTGTGACTTCAAGACGCTCTCAGGGCCTTCTCTTAAACACGATTGTATGATAAACACGCACTCATGGCCTTGCTTAAACACACGAATAAACACAACGGTTCTTTTCTGTTAACTCATCAATTCTGGACATGAAAAACAATGAGGGAAGACCCCTATTTATAGATCCTAAATTACTTTAATCCTACTCCAACTAGAACTCCTAACTCTTGCATGAATATAAATCCTAAGGCAACTAAATATCCTAATTACCATACTAATAAAATCCTAATCATACTAGAAGTCTTCATTACTTGGCTTGCACTCCAATCCTTTTACTTGCTCCCCACTCCAAGTCGTCGTCTCTTGCCCTAGCCGCCCTCTTGCGCGCGCCGCCTACGAGGCCTAGTCCTTGTCGCGCGTGCCCCGTCCACGCGTCGCCTCGCCCTAACCCACCAAGGAGTCTACTTGAGCGCGCCTCGGCTTTGCCTATTACGACTAGGAATCCACTCTCGACCGTATTTCCTATTTCTTCGAGGATTACTTTCGTCACCGATCTTTGACGTGCGTTCCGGCACTCAGCTGCTTTTCCTATTCCTGCGGGGTTCAGTATTCGCGCCTTGCCTATTCCAACGAGGATTAGGCTTGCCCCCTTGTTCTTGCATTATGCCTCGCGCATGTCTCCCAGCACCCTACGCTCGCCCAGCGTCCTGCGCACCGCACCTCGCTCGTCTATCGCGTGCCCATGCACGCCCAGCGCTGCCCGCGCATCGTCCACCGCCCAATGCGCGCTCGTCCATTCGCTGCAATCCCTCATGTGCACCAATGCTCGCGCATTGTTAGTCCATCCACAGCAGCCTCCTTCGCGTGCTAACCACCCAACATCCACCCCCTGCGTGCCACTTCTCCTAACCTCCAATCGCGTGTGCGCGCCCTTCTTGAATGCGCCCTTTCTTGCGCCCGAATGTCGTACGCCTATGGACCATGATGACGGATCGATCTTTTGTCTATACTTGGGTTGCGAACAAACGGCGCACTGCGGCCTTCGTTTATCCCCGATAGGCGTGTCTAACAGACGCACTGCGGCCTTCTCCTAGACACCGTGACTTCAAGACGCACTAATGGCCTTCTCTCCGACACTGTATGTAAGCACGCACTAATGGCCTTGTTTATCACACGTTAAGAACATAAAGTTCCCCCTCAAGATTGGCTCACCAATTCAATACTTCATTCAACTTGTAAAATATGATGAGGTACATGGGGTATTTATAGATGCCAACTACCTCTAGATCTAATCTTACTAGGAAACTAATAAAACAATTAAATATTAAATTCTAAGTCTAGAAAGAAATAAAATCCTAAACCTACAAAATAACTATTGCTTGGCTTGCACACCAAGCAAATCTAGAAGCTCCCTACAAAAACCCACATGTTAAAAACTCTCGGCCTCCCTAATCTCCCGCCGCCTCGTCTCGCGTGTCGCACGCGTGTGCGTGCGTCTCGTAATCCTCCGCGGACCGGGACTCTTGCGCGCCAGCCTCGCACGCGCGCCTACTCGTACGCCCAGTCCCGCGCCCGGCTCCTTGCGCGCGTGTGCGCTGCCTCCCTCGCCTACGCCTACCGCGCATAGGACTCCCGCGCGCTGCCCCTGCACGCGCGCGCCATCTCGCCCTTACCGCGCCTGCCGTGTCCCGCCTGCGCGTGCACGCCGTCCCCTTGCCATGTCTAGTCCCGCGAGGACTAGGCCTCGCGCGCCCGTACCGTATGTGCGTGCATTTGTGCGCATCAAGGGTCGATGCGCACTTTTTGCGTTTTAGCCCTCCAAGTTCACTAGCCTCTCCTGTCTCAAACTCCACTTCCGTATCATTCCCCTCCTCTTCAAGACTTTCCTTGTCCCCAAGGATTTGGAAATTCAGCTTCCCAACTCGACCATCCCTGTCCTCTTCATCAGGTGACTCGCCTGGATCCTCAGTCCTCAACTTGACCCTCTTGCTTGATCGCCCGAACTCCATGGTTCCTTTCCAATAATCGGTTGTGATTGGACCAAGAGTCTCCAACCACGGGCATCCCAGCACTATATCAGTTGCCTTCAACGGCAATGCATAGAGATCCACTCTCATCCTTTGACCTTGAGCTTTCAACTTTACACCTTTGAATAGAATGTCTCCTCGTAGTGTTTCCCCGTTTGCAACCTTGACTCCAAAAGGTTTTACCTTGGTGAATGGGATCTCGATTTCCTTAGACAACTCCTCATCAATGAAGTTTAGCGTAGATCCACTATCGACCAACACTTCTACCAATTTTCCTCCCACTTCAGCCGTGAATGTGATCATCTTCGGACCATGTTTCTTGCTTTTAACCATATGTAATAAGGACTCTTCTCGTGGTTCTTCTTCTTCCTCAAATTCCAACAAGAAGACCTCCTTACCCTTGCACCTGTGGCCTGGTGTAAATTTTTCGTTGCACGAATAGCAAAGGCCTTTTTCTCGCCGTCGTTACATCTCTTCATCAGTCAATCGTCGTATGTTGCTCGTTGTTCGAACAGCTTCGCCCAACGGCTTGTTTTCTGTTCGCCCTGCCAGTTCCTCGGTCGCCGCGTTGGTGCGCTTGGTCTCCGTGCGCACGTCACTCGGCTTCGCCTTGTGTACCGCCACAAGATGATCTTCATGCAATCTAGCCGACTCAATGGCTGCTTGCATCGATCCTGGCCTGTCCAACCTCACTTCGGCTGCCAGTTCAGCTTTAAGTCCTCCAACAAACGTTCCTACTAGTGCAGCCTCGGGCCAGTCCCGTACTCTACTAGCAATTCGTTCGAACTCTTTTTGATAATCCCTTAGACTACCCACTTGTTTGATCCTTGACAAAGCCTCGTTGTAATCGTGGTAGTCACTCGAGCCAAACCTCGTGATGAGCTCTTTTTCAAAATCTCTCCATCGCATGTGCTCGCCATGGTTTTTGTGCATCACCCATTGCCACCAAACGTTTGCCTCCCCATCAAGGTGATAGGCAGCAATTTGCACTCGTTCGTACCTTGGCACATCATTGATCTCAAAGAATTGCACAGCCCGACTCAACCATGCATCCGGATCTGTTCCCGTGAACGTGGGTATAGTAATTTTTGGCCGTGTGCCCGCCCCGTCGTCCCGTGGATCGTCGCGATCGTGGTATCGGGCACGTCCCACGTCCCGTCGTTCATGGCATCGTCGGCCCTCGTTGTAGCGCTCTCGGTCATCGCGTCATGCCCGGCGCTCATCGTGTGAGGCCCGCGATGCGTACGATGCGTACGACTGCCGGTCGTCCTCTTCTTCGCGCCTCGGGTGATGGTGTGCGCGTTCACCATGCCGTCGCCGGTCGTCGCGTTGATGATTTGCTTGTGATGCGTGTGTGCCCCGCGATCGGCGATCATCCTCACGCTCGGTCCCGGTTCTCACTGCCGTGGACCGCGACCCGTGTCTTCTCCTTGGCCGCGTGTTCATGCGCGTTAGTTTCCCGGCCAAGTCCTGGACCATTAGTTCGATCCTTCCCATGTTCTCGTTGGTAGCATGTTGACCATCGCCGATGATCTTCATGTTGTCCTCCAAGGCTTGAACCCTCTCACGGTTCGACATCGTATTTTTTTTTTTTTTTTTTGACTCTAAAAAAAATTCGAAAATAATAGGGGAAAAATTTGAAAAATTCGAACCCCCAACAAGACTCAAAAAAATCGAACAAAAAAGAAATTCGGCCCCTCAACAAAAGGTAATAACAGAAAAAGTCAAACAAAGGACTAACAAAATGACACTTTTTTTTTTAAGACTCAAATTCGAAAAAATAAAGGGAAAATTCGAACAATAAATTCGAATCCCAACAAAAATAAAGAGAAATTCGGCCCTTCAGCAAAAGGCAAACCGAAAAAAATAAAAAGATAGGATAGACAAAATATCGATCAGCACCTTTCAATGAAAGCACCAATGATGACGGATCGATCTTTTGTCTATACTTGGGTTGCGGATAAACGGTGCACTGCGGCCTTCGTTTATCCCCGATAGGCGTGTCTAACAGACGCACTGCGGCCTTCTCCTAGACACCGTGACTTCAAGACGCACTAATGGCCTTCTCTCCGACACTGTATGTAAACACGCACTAATGGCCTTGTTTATCACACGTTAAGAACATAAAGTTCCCCCTCAAGATTAGCTCACCAATTCAATACTTCATTCAACTTGTAAATTATGATGAGGTACATGGGGTATTTATAGATGCCAACTACCTCTAGATCTAATCTTAATAGGAAACTAATAAAACAATTAAATATTAAATCCTAAGTCTAGAAAGCAATAAAATCCTAAACCTACCAAATAACTATTGCTTGGCTTGCACACCAAGCAAATCTAGAAGCTCCCTAAAAAAACCCACATGTTAAAAACTCTCGGCCTCCCTAATCTCCCGCCGCCTCGTCTCGCGCGTCGCACGCGTGTGCGTGCGTCTCGTAATCCTCCACAGACCGGGACTCTTGCGCGCCAGCCTCGCACGCGCGCCTACTCGTACGCCCAGTCCCGCGCCCGGCTCCTTGCGCGCGTGCGCGCTGCCTTCCTCGCCTACGCCTACCGCGCATAGGAGTCCCGCGCGCTGCCCCTGCACGTGCGCGCCATCTCGCCCTTACCGCGCCTGCCGTGTCCCGCCTGCACGTGCACGCCGTCCCCTTGCCATGTCTAGTCCCGCGAGGACTAGGCCTCGCGCGCCCGTACCGTATGTGCGTGCATTTGTGCGCATCAAGGGTCGATGCGCACTTTTTGCGTTTTAGCCCTCCAAGTTCACTAGCCTCTCCGGTCTCAAACTCCACTTCTGTATCATTCCCCTCCTCTTCAAGACTTTCCTTGTCCCCAAGGATTAGGAAATTTAGCTTCCCAACTCGACCATCCCTGTCCTCTTCATCAGGTGACTCGCCTGGATCCTCAGTCCTCAACTTGACCCTCTTGCTTGATCGCCCGAACTCCATGGTTCCTTTCCAATAATCGGTTGTGATTGGACCAAGAGTCTCCAACCACGGGCATCCCAGCACTATATCAGTTGCCTTCAACGGCAATTCATAGAGATCCACTCTCATCCTTTGACCTTGAGCTTTCAACTTTACACCTGTGAATAGAATGTCTCCTCGTAGTGTTTCCCCGTTTGCAACCTTGACTCCAAAAGGTTTTACCTTGGTGAATGGGATCTCGATTTCCTTAGACAACTCCTCATCAATGAAGTTTAGCGTAGATC
>CACSLK010010204.1:39270-56481 GCA_902706635.1 Striga hermonthica
TGCTACTCGTACAAAACATCACAAGTAGTTTCATTGCTACTCGTGCAAAGTCACAATTCACATTATAAGTATTTTAATTGATACTTTTATAAAACATACCTTAAGCAGCGCGGAGTGACGGAGACGAGTGGTCATATTACAAGGATTAAACACATACTCACACATAAACCAGTCTACAGAAACGCAGACTGGCTCTGATACCAAACTGTAACACCCCACTTTGATTTTAAAGAAATTTCGGACTTTCTAAAAATCAGAACAAATTTTTCGAATTCATTTTCGAAATCAAAGGCATTAACCAACACAATTTACTTAGTCCAAGTCTTATCTGGACTCACGGGGATTCATAAACCCGATTTTTCACAAGGTTTTCATTAACTTGATTCATATCTCAACATAATATCCCATATAAACAATTGAAGCTTCATAAATCAAACACCATGATTATTCAAGGTTCATAAAAGGGTTTCCAAAATATTTTCAAACATCAAAACATAGTTCGAAAACAGTTTTCACATGTTCAAAACATAGAAAAGTTCATAACGACCATATTATTAAAGCGGAAGCAAAATAAAACAAATAATAGACCACCACTCGTCCTTCGTCCCGTCACCCGGCCACTGCTTAACCTGCATCCGTGAAGAGCAGGTGGGAATGAGCACAAATGATAAAGTAGTGCTCACTACTATGCACATAATAACATGTAAAGATGGTATGGTCGCAGCATGAATATAAATCAATCATCATCATGTCTCATCTCCTAACAATCATAACAATAACTCACTCATGTGCACATCTATCATTAGCCGCGGAAAGGGGATGCATAAACCCTAACGACGGGAGTGCGTGCCACTGTAACGGACACGGCCTTTCATTAGGTCTTAAGGAGACTTACCTCGCAAGGGCAACCGTACCGTAACTCGACGGGGACAATCGTACCGTCGGCCGTAACAGCTCTCATCAGTAGGCTACATGGTTCACATGCATACATTGATCATACCAACAATACATTAAACAACACGTATGGCATAGACAATTTTATAAGTAAACCCACCTGGATATTAGATTGACGATAGCACAATCAGAAAGGATGTAGGTTGAGGCTTAACTCCTCAAGCACCTACATTAAGTCAAGATTCCTACAATCAATATCTATCTCGGCTTAGATGGAGAAACACAAATCAGACTTAGTCGAACTTGATTCGGCTAAGTTATTCGTGAAGTCCTGTGGACGTTGGAACACTTAGACTCGACACTACACTCAACGAAAACATACATGAGAGTTACATAAGTCAAACTAACGATTGACCAAGTCAGACAACAAGAAACGAAAAGCGACCCAACTTACAGCTTTTAACTCAAAATTCATATTTCTAATTTATTAGCCAAATCACAAAATTAAGTTGATCTAGTTGTCCCACGAGTTGAACTCTGAAATTTTAACCAAAAATACATCCCCAATTACTTAGAAAAACCACTAAGTTTCAGCCTCAAATTCAAAGTACATGATTTTATTAAATACAAATACGATATCAGCAAAAACAAACATAAAATTCAAATCCTAACCTAACTAACGAATTAACACATGCGATTTTTACCAGAGAAAGTTCAGCAACTAAGGATCAACATATACAAATTCCAGCAATTAACATCAAATACACAAATTATGAGAATTCATACAAGATTCAGCAGTTTATCAAATTTTAATTAAAACTAAACCATTTTGAGCTCTAAAAATTCTAATATTTTTACAGCATGACACTCCACATAAAACAAGCATCTCAGAAAAATATCATAATTATTGAACAAAAGACCAATTTATCATAATTAAAAACGTCTTTCTGCAAAAACCTTAACTAAATTATTTACCCTATCAATCTTAGTATAAAAATTATACAAATTTTACACAACATCATAATCATATAGAAGGACAACATACTAAAATTTCATCAAGTTTGGAGTACAACTCAATTTATCATCCAATTAATACGATTCTGTCCAGAAATCACTTTAATTAATTAAAATAGCTACAGATGGAATTAAATTCTGAAATTTTCAAACAACATGCAATATTAACACAGGACATCACATATGAAATTTAATGGCAACCGGAACAACATACAATTTATGATGAATTTAATACATTTCAGCAGCTAGTTCGGTTTCGAAAAATCATATAAGACTCGAAACACACCGAATTCGTCCGAGGCCTTCGCCATGAAGCCAAGGACTCGACCTAGTTTCAAAATCCACAGTCCTAACACAAATTTGATAGGATTTCGTACGATTTTACATTAATCGATAAAATCCCTACATAAAATAGCGATATAACTTCAAGGCTCGAAACACATATATAAACAAGAGGGTAATCGAGCTTCGGTACCATTTTTGGGATTAGTACGTGATGACAATCAAAACGATGGCCGAGACAGGCTGTTCGGAGGCCGGGAGCACGCTCGTCGGGCTCAACGTCAACGGCTCGCGGGGGTGGCAATTACGTTGTCTTGCGGGGCTGCTCCGGCTCGCTAGGGACGTCGAAAAATGATTGCGGAGGTACCGACGGACAGCGGGAAACTCGCTGGTGGTGATCGACCGAAACGAGGAGGCTTGCGGTGGCGGCTTACGACCCGACGGAGGGTGACGATGGAAGAAGAAGAAACCTCTTCTTTCTGCTGGGGTCTCATGATGGTGAACAGAGCACGCCGGGATGGTCGCGGCTTGTGCTTGACCTGCCAGTGGAAGTGGCGTGTGTCTGCCGTTTCTTGGTGACGTGCGACTTCCAGCGATCGCGAACGGGACTTGACAGTTGGAGATCAGAAGCAGCGGTTTGAAGTGTTGCGGGTGGTGCCATGACAAGGGCCTGCTCGCTACTGCCGGAATTCTCGCGATGGGAGGGAGGCTCGCCGGAGTAGCAGGCCCTTGGTGGTGATGCCGGTTCACAGAGGCGACGTCCACTGCTTGTTGTGAGCGGGGTGGCTGGAAGTTGCAGGTTTTGGTCTCGCGAGCAGGGTGAGTGATGAAGGTGAAGCTCGATTATGGTGATGGTTGTGATTGTGATGATGGCAGTAGGGAAATCGAGGGAGAGGGTGGAATCCCTTAGGGTCTGCGCGTGCTTGCTGCTGAGGGAGATGGGAGTTTATGATGGTGGCTGTGGGATTTGGGATTTCTCAAAGTCTGAGCGGGTTTAAGAGTTGCTGAGGGTTAAAACATAAATACATATATACATGTTATTAGGTTAGATATTTTCTGGCCCTCAAGATTAATCACACGCACACACACGCACATAAATGAAACCAGATCGGCTAAGGGTGCGGGGCGCGGGTTCGAGGCTCTTGGGCTCGGTTCACATGCAGGTTCGAGATAACAACTTGTTCTCGGGCTCGACTTAATCGCATGATTAAAATAAAAATTTAGATAAATACACATATATTTATAATACATTATTATTTAATTATAATATGACATTTAGACAATTAATATTAATAATAGTTTTATCAATAATAACAAGAAATAATAGCAAATTGGCATTTAATAATAATAATAATAATAATAATAATAATAATATTTATAATAATAATAATAATAATAATAATAATAATAAATCAAAATAAAACCCAAATAATTCATAAACGAACGGGGCGTTACAGATGACATAACTTATAACTTAATATCTGAATATTGAGCTTAAATTTTTGCTTTTATCTGAAGAACCGCCAATTCACAGTAACTTAGTAAACTGGTGATTAATACTGGATAAAATAAGAACACTTTATAGAATAAAAGTGTTCCACTGATTTTACTTGATATTAAAGGCATGATTCTTGAGCGCACTGGTCATTATTTTCTGGTTGATTGCTGGTCTTCGATCTGGACTTCGGTTATGAGACCCAAGTCATGGGGTACGCACGAAATATTTCAGAGATACGCACATGTATAAATGATGATAACTAGCAATCTCGGTAACTACCTTTCGTGAACATCTACTCGATAACGCGGAACATCGTTCGCGGTACATTGTAATGCAGCACACCTGCTTCTCATCAAGTGAGTGCGGCACATTTGCATGCAGCACCTGGCGAACATTGCACCTGCGACATCGACGTAGTCTGTATAACTGGTCATATCTGTATCTCAAGCTAGTACCCTCAACGTACTATAGTGCTAACTTTCCGTGATCTCCTAGTGTACTGTGACTCAGGCATGACATCCTTCTCTTCTTCCGACATGCGTCCTTGAATGGAAAGCGTCGGTTCGTCACCACGGCATTGTCTGTTGCTGTTGATTGGTCTTCTCTATCACGAACGAAAAATGTGTCGAACATCGACACGCTGTACCTGCAAACCTTTACCTTCCATGAGGTTAAACTTAACCTCAAGAAAAGTCTATCGTAAATAATCTTTCCTGCGATTTCTCAAATTTTCTGAATTTGAGAATCGAGGCACTGGACATACTTGTAAAATAACTGATAAGTCTTTTCTTATTAGACAGACCATCCTTAACTTTCACATGACTAGCCTCAACGTTCACATAACTGGATAACTTTTGCTTGACTTTCACAAGACTTTATAACTTTTACTTGACTCTGAAAGCTATCCCGAGACACTTAAATGGTTATCTCAGAATTGGAACATGGCATTTACTAACTTACTGTGGCTTGATAAGGTGCGACTTCAAGTTTCCAGGTAAATTTGGACTAATGATCTGTATATCAGACCTCCATATTTAACCCGGATTGGTAACTATTATACGCCGACCTTAACTCATGAACATTGACTCATGACTATGTACTATATAGAGCCACTCCAGTATCAACTGGTCCCGCAAGTACAGAGTAAATAACTGATCTTGAGCTTTAAAAACCATAACTTGGAGTATCAAATTGATAATACCTGACATAACTGACTTTAAAGGTTGTTATTATATGAAATTATACTGTTCCGATCCCAGTTTCAAGTCTCCACGGTATACCCGGCTTAGTGGCCCTTATTTCAAGCCTCCATGATAACCAAGAATATTGACTCTTATATACTGGAAACCGTTATCTTTGACAACGGCTTAAGAAATATAACAACCTCTAGCATCAATATTTAGCCCTAAACATGATTTACTAGTCTGACTTTGGAAATTTGAGTCTATTCCTTGAGCTAAACCAAGGAATTCCTCCCTGGAAAGTGCCAACTGGTTGGGAAAAATGGGCAATTTTGATAAACAAAAATGCCTGAGACACATGTCTGCCGGGAATCGTATTACTTAGTGGCTCAAAAATTTCTTGACGAGTCGCAAAAGTGACTCAATAGATGTAGAATTAAATCTAGAGTTCTCAATTTTAACCCCTTTCTAAGGTTCTGAATCCTGATTCGAGCATCCTTACTGGTTCTAAAGTCAGATATCTGACATCGTACTGAGCATAGACTTAGACATTGTTTATATATATAATACTGAAAATCAGCACTTACCTGGTAGTCGGTGAGGCGTGAGCGTGGCGTTGTCAGGTTTTATAAATTTTTTTTGACTCACTGAAGTATTCAGATACACAAAAACGTGCTCTGATACCATTTGTAACACCCCGCTATCTTACTAATATCAGAGTTAAATCTTTGCAAATTATTTTCTAAAAATTACGTATTAGCTTGCGAAGTCGTGATTCGGGATACTACAAAAAAAACTATTCTTTTCTAAAAATCCGTTATCTTTTTAAAACTATTTAAGAAACACGGATTCTTTACAAACAGACAAGCATATTACACTGTATAAAATCTGACCGGAAAATCAGATGAAAGATGAAAACTCACATGCAAGTCCAAAGAACTGAAAGTGTCGGCGGAAGTAAAAACGTGGCAAAATATATACAGAACAAGTCTGCAAACTGACGTGAAATCTAACCCTTGACCACCTGCTCAGCTCACTCCTCTGGACCGACCCTGTGACCTGAAAAAGATAATATAGTGGGGGCGTGAGCACTAAAAGCCATTGTGCTCCGCAGAAACTCATACTAAAGTAAACAGCAATAATAATTGCAATATCATGATCAATGGTATATATAACTGGAACTGTCATGTCATGTAACTGTAGCTGCTGATCAACCGTATATATAAACTGCTACGGGACAAGAATGTATCTACCGGCTATATAAACTGCGCCGGAAGCCTATGTGCACACTCTAGTGGGCAGATTACGCCACTAGAACTCAGATGGTCTTACTTTTTCTAGCCTCACTGAGAAGGAACTGAATATACATACCTTGAACATGATAACTGTAATTATAGTCAATGTAATACTTAGTCTGAGTCCCCACCTGAACTGCTGGTATGAAAATGTAAGTGCTGTTGGTGACTGATCAAACTGTAAAAATATATAAATAAACAAATACTAAGTACTATGCTCAGACTGACTGAAAATAACTGCTAAGATGCTCGACTCGAACTAAATATATAACTGGAACAATCTCGGGTTCTAACTTGACTGACAATAAAATTGAACTGAACTGGTATTGATATACTGGACTGACTGAACTGAAAATTTTAACTAAAATACTGAACTAACTAAACTCGGACTGGTCACTGAGTCCTGAACTGCTCAAGTAACCGGTCTGGACCGGCCAGTTCACTGGCTGGCCGGACCACCGGCTCGCTGTGGCCGGGCGGTCGGCCGCTGGCCTAGGCTAACCGACACGGTGGCACGCATGCATCGGGTGCGGCCTGGACGCTGTTGGGCGCTGTTGGCGCCGGACCATGCATGACTGGCTTGGTCCGTGCGTTGGCGGGTGCAACTGGCACCGTGCGTGCGCTAGGGACGGCTATCGGTGTGCTGCTGTGCATTGCCGACGGCTACTGGGTGCTGGGACGCGCAACTGGGCGCTGTCGGGCGCAACTGGCCACTGTCGAGCGCACTAGCTGCAGCACTGGCGTGTACTAGCGCCGCCGAGCGCTGCCACGGGCAGGCGGCTGGGCACGCGGGCTACGCTGTGATACAGAAGTGGTCATCAACCCAGGCGAGTCGGAGGATGAGGGTGGCGATGGTCTCGACATTTGGCTAGAAAATATGTTGGAGAAGCCATCTAGCCCTATTTACCGGCCATCATGTGTGAGGGATTGGCCGAAAGGATGTGGTCCACGAGCTAAACTTAAGTCTAGGAGACGCAAGACCAAAAGAGCTCGAAGGAAAGGCAAGGCGAAGGCTAAAGAAGAGAAGTGTTGGTGCAAGCCTTGTGCAAGGAAAAGGCGTGTGCGCAAGATGGAGGCTCGAAGGCAAGGTATGAGTAGAATGGAAGATAGTTGGATTTGGAGAGCTGGTGATTGTATTGGGTTGGATGGATGGGATTCATGGCCGTCGGGAGAGCTTAAGGAATCGGGCGAGCACTTGGAGTCAGTCGGCGATAAGGGTGCGAGCACGAGCAAAGAACGCGCATCATACCTTGATGCGCGTAATGGGTTGAGGGGTCGAATTGGTGCACGGGTGAGTGACGTCGACGCGAGCGACGCACGATGGTGCGCATCGGAAGGATCGGCCACGGAGATTGGCGGCACGGGTGCACGGGGATGCGCAGTAGAGGATTGGAGCGCGGGCGGTAGCCGGGACGCGCGGGCATCACGCGGAGAATGGACCGGGCGCCAAGGGCGCGCAAGTGGGCAGCACGCGGGCGCGCGACACAACGCGCGCGAGGAGATCGACGAGGGCAGGGCGTGCGCAAGGGCGCGTGAGTGGGACGATGCGGACGGTGTCCTAGGCAGGGCAGGATTAGGCGAGGCACGCGAGGGGGCGCACGCGCAGGGGGATGGCAGCGCGGATGGGGCGCGCGCAAGGCGCGCGCGTGCAACACGGACGAGGCGCGCGATACCTCGTGCGCCAAGGATTAGGAAACCGAAGGGCAGTGCACGCGCGAGGAATGGAAGGCGGCCGAGAGTTTTTGAGTGTGTGGAAGTTTAGGGCATTCTAGAATTGCTTGGTGTGCAAGCCAAACAATAGTATTTTGGTAGATTTAGGATTTTATTGCTTTCTAGTGTTAGGATTTCTATTATTGCAAGATTTAGGAGATCTAGTATAGTTAGGCTTAGATTTATTTTTGCAACTATAAATACCCCATGTACCTCATCATATTGACATGTTGAATTGAGTATTGAATTGGTGAGCCAATTGAGAGGGGAACTTATGTTCTTACGTGTGTTTAAACAAGGCCGTTAGTGCGTGTTTCCATACAGTGTCAGAGAGAAGGCCATCTAGGAGAAGGCCGATAGTGCGTCTGTTAGATACACCTATCGTGGATAAACGAAGGCCCTAGTGCGCGTTTATTCACAACCCACGTATAGATAACAACACGATCCGTCATCATTGGTGCTTTCAATGAGAGGTGTTGATCGTGTGTCTATCTATCTATCTTTTTTTTTTTCTTTTTTCGGTTTTACCTTTTGCTGAGGGACCGAATTTTTGTTCTTTTTTGTTCGAAAATTTTCAA
This sequence comes from Striga hermonthica, assembly GCA_902706635.1. NCBI lineage: Eukaryota > Viridiplantae > Streptophyta > Magnoliopsida > Lamiales > Orobanchaceae > Striga > Striga hermonthica. Next base: position 47,723 of record CACSLK010010204.1, read on the forward strand.
ATTTCTATTCGAATTTTTCAATTTTTTTCGTGTCTTAAAAAAAGTGTCATCTTGTTAGTCCTTTGTTTGATTTTTTCGGTTATTACCTTTTGTTGAGGGGCCGAATTTCTCTTTGTTTTATTTTTATTTTTGGGTTTGAATTTTTGTTCGAATTTTCTAGAGTAAAAAAAAATGTCTTACCCACCATTGGATGAGTTAGATGGGAAGATCTTGAGATGTTGGAAGGATTGGAAAGGGAGCTCACACCATGGGAAGCAACATATCTTGATGAGCTTCATGAGCGAAGGAATATTGAAGAGTACGAGCGTCAACTCATGGAAGCCTGAGAAGCAATGGTGATCGATGCTCATGACCATGAAGATGAAGGTGCCTGAATTTTCTGATCCTTGAGGACAAGGAAAGTCTCGAAGAGGAGGGGAATGATACGGAAGTGGTCATCAACCCAGGCGAGTCAGAGGATGAGGGTGGCGATGGTCTCGACATTTGGCTAGAAAATATGTTGGAGAAGCCATCTAGCCCTATTTACTGGCCATCATGTGTGAGGGATTGGCCGAAAGGATGTGGTCCACGAGCTAAACTTAAGCCTAGGAGACGCAAGACCAAAAGAGCTCGAAGGAAAGGCAAGGCGAAGGCTAAAGAAGAGAAGTGTTGGTGCAAGCCTTGTGTGAGGAAAAGGCGTGTGCGAAAGATGGAGGCTCGAAGGCAAGGTATGAGTAGAATGGAAGATAGTTGGATTTGGAGAGCTGGTGATTGTATTGGGTTGGATGGATGGGATCCATGGCCGTCGGGAGAGCTTAAGGAATCGGGCGAGCACTTGGAGTCAGTCGGCGATAAGGGTGCGAGCACGAGCAAAGAACGTGCATCGTACCTTGATGCGCGTAATGGGTCGAGGGGTCGAATTGGTGCACAGGTGAGTGACGTAGACGCGAGCGACGCACGATGGTGTGCATCGGAAGGATCAGCCATGGAGATTGGCGACACGGGTGCACGGGGATGCGCGGTAGAGGATTGGAGCGCGGGCGGTAGCCGGGACGCGCGGGCATCACGCAGAGAATGGACCGGGTGCCAAGGGCGCGCAAGTGGGCAGCACACGGGCGCGCGACACAACGCGCGCGAGGAGATCGGCGAGGGCAGGGCGTGCAAAGGGCGCGCGAGTGGGACGACGCGGACGGTGTCCTAGGCAGGGCAGGATTAGGCGAGGCACGCGAGGGGGCGCACGCGCAGGGGGCTGGCAGCGCGGATGGGGCGCGCGCAAGGGCGCGCGCGTGCAACACGGACGCGGCACGCGATACCTCGCGCGCCAAGGATTAGAAAACCGAAGAGCGGTGCGCGCGCGAGGAATGGAAGGCGGCCGAGAGTTTTTGAGCGTGTGGAAGTTTAGGGAATTCTAGAATTGCTTGGTGTGCAAGCCAAGCAATAGTATTTTGGTAGATTTAGGATTTTATTGCTTTCTAGTGTTAGGATTTCTATTATTGCAAGATTTAGGAGATCTAGTATAGTTAGGCTTAGATTTATTTTTGCAACTATAAATACCCCATGTACCTCATCATATTGACATGTTGAATTGCGTATTGAATTGGTGAGCCAATTGAAAGGGGAACTTATGTTCTTACGTGTGTTTAAATAAGGCCATTAGTGCGTGTTTACATACAGTGTCGGAGAGAAGGCCATTAGAGCGTCTTGAAGTCACAGTGTCTAGGAGAAGGCCGATAGTGCGTCTGTTAGATACACCTATCGTGGATAAACGAAGGCCCTAGTTCGCGTTTATTCACAACCCACGTATAGATAACAACACGATCCGCCATCACGCTGCTCGCGCGTGCTGGGGTGACTGGGCGCTCGGGCGTGATGCCGGGCACTGGCCGAGGCCTGCTGGGCATGCTGGCGCGCTGTTGGGCTCGCTGGCGTGCACTGGTACTGTCCAGCATGCGCGGGGAGCTGCTGATGAAGGATCGTGTGTTACGTTCCACTCGCTTGTCTCGAACACAGCTTCGCCACGCCTTGCTCTCGACGATAGGTGTGATCGACTCGGTTATTATCCTAACTCTCTCAGTACTTGAGTTCACTCGGTAATTAGCCTCGCTCCCTCTATTTTGAACTGCTCGGGTCTTAGCCTCACCAATTCGATTTGTATGATCGAACTCTCACGAATCTTAACACACGTTTTCGAACAAACGTTCTTTTCTATTCAACTCATCCAAGACATGAAAAACAATGAGGGATGCTCTCTATTTATAGATCCTAACTATGACTAATTCTAATCTACCTAGGAAACTTATTAAAGCAATAAAATATTAAATTCCTAAACAATCTAGATATTATTGTGCAAGAAGGAAACTAAATATACTAGAGTCCTAATTAATTAGATTGTCTTGATCTTGCTTGGCTTGCACTCCAACAATCCCAATTTATGCCCAAGTACTCGCCGCCTCATTCTTCGCGCGTCGCACGCGTTGCGCATGCCGCCCATGTTCTCGCAGTCCTCGGCAGCTTAGGTCTCTTGCGCGCCCATTTCGCACGCGCGCCCAGTCCGCGCCCGAACTCATCGCGCGTGTGCGCGCTGCCATCCTTGCCTATGCCTGTCGCGCATTCGCGTGCTATCGTGCGCCTCTCGCCCCGTCCGATCTTCTCGCGCGCGTACGTATCGCTGCCCATTACTTCTACGCCCGCGCAGTCTCGGACGCCCGCGTGACCTTCACCCGCGCGCCCAGCTCGCCCGTCGCTTGCTGCCCGCGCGTACCTTCCAACGCCCGCGGCCTGATCGCATACCGTGCACCCGCGTGCACCCAACGCTGTCCGCGTGCCGACCACATGCTTGCGTGCATCATCGCCCGATGCGCGCCTTTTGCCTATTCGCCAATTGGCTATGCCCGACCATTCTTCACATTCTCCAGGCTCGATCACCACTCCCGCATCATTCCCCTCCTCTTCAAAACTTTCCTTGTCCCCAAGGATTAGAAAGTTCAGCACGTCCACATCACTATCATCCTCTTCAATGGGAGAATCACCTTGATCCTCAGTTCTCAACTTAATGTGCTTTCCTGGCCGCCCAAATTCCATCTTTCCTCGCTTATAGTCAGTCGCAATGGGCCCAAGCATTTTGAGCCATTGTACTCCCAACACTACATCAGTTGCCTTCAGCGGTAAGGCGTAGAGATCGATTTCCAGCTCGTGATCCTGCGCCATAATCGGGACCTTCTTGAATAACTGACTACCTTGCAGCTCATGTCCATTGGCCACCTTGACACCAAACTTCTTGACTTTTGTAGGTACCAATTTCAGCTTCCGGGCTATCCCCTCATCAATAAAATTTAAACTCGACCCACTATCCACCAGTACTTCTAGCAACATATCCTTTATCTCAGCCGTGAATCTGATCATCCTAGGACCACGCTTATTGCACTTAACCATATGTAACCAGGACTCTTCCTGTGGCTTTTCTTCCTCTCGTTCCTCCTCAATTTCCAACAGAAAAATTTCCTTACCTTTGCACTTGTGGCCTGGCATAAATTTCTCGTTGCAAGTAAAGCACAAGCCTTTCTCTCTTCGCCGTTGCATCTCATCATCCGTCAACCGTCTGAAGTTGCTTGTTCTGCATGTACCTTCGCCGACTGTTGGTCTGATCTCGGCCTGTGGAGGCGTATTGTCGACCGCGACGTTCGCGCGTCGTATGTCCGTGCGCCTCTCACTTGGTCTGGCCCAGCGCACTGCCGCAAGATGATCCTCGTGCAGTCGTGCGGCTTCCATCGCGGATCTCATCGATTTGAGCCTGTCCAACCGCACCTCAGCCGCCAATTCAGCCTTTAAACTTCCAACAAACGCACCTACAAGTGCCTCCTCGGGCCAATTGCGTACCCGACTTGCAATTCTCTCAAATTTCTTCTGATAGTCGCGTAGACTACCAGTCTGGCGTATCCTTGTCAAGGCCTCATCATAATCGAAATATTCACTAGATCCAAACCTGGCGATGAGCTCCTTCTCAAAATCTCTCCATCTGATTTGCTCGCCTTTGTTCTTGTAAACATGTGACGTGTGTTGCGTTCCACTCGCTTGTCTCAAACACAGCTTCGCCACGGCCTTGCTCTCGACGATAGGTGTGATCGAATCGGTTATTAGCCTAACTCTCTCATGATACTTGAGTTCACTCGGTAATTAGCCTCGCTCCCTCTATTTTGAACTGGCTCGGGTAAGGCCTTACCAATTTGATTTGTATGATCGAACTCTCACGAATCCTAACACACGGTTTCGAACAAATGTTCTTTTCTATTCAACTCATCCAAGACATGAAAAACAATGAGGGATGCTCCCTATTTATAGATCCTAACTATGACTAATTCTAATCTACCTTGGAAACTTATAAAAGTAATAAAATATTAAATTCCTAAACAATCAAGATATTATTGTGCAAGAAGGAAACTAAATATACTAGAGTCCTAATTAATTAGATTGTCTTGATCTTGCTTGGCTTGCACTCCAAACAATCCCAATTTATGCCCAAGTACTCGCCGCCTCATTCTTCGCGCGTCGCACGCATTGCGCACGCCGCCCATGTACTCGCAGTCCTCGGCGGCTTAGGTCTCTTGCGCATCCATTTTGCACGCGCGCCTATGCGCGCGCCCAGCCCGCGCTCGAACTCATCGCGCGCGTGCGCGCTGCCATCCTTGCCTATGCCTATCGCGCATAGGCATACGTCCGCCCATGCGCGTGCTATCGCGATCCTCTCGTCCCGTTCGATCTTCTCGCGCGCGTACGTACCGCTGCCCATTACTCCTATGCCCGCGGACGCCCGCGTGACCTTCACCCGCGCGCCCAGCTCGCCCGTCGCTCGCTGCCTGCGCGTACCTTCCAACGCCCGCGGCCTGATCGCCTACCGTGCACCCGCGTGCACCCAACGCTGTCCGCGTGCCGACCACATGCTTGCACGCATCATCGCCCGATGCGCGCCTTTTGCCTATTCGCCAATTGGCTATGCCTGATCACCACTCCTGTATCAGTTGCTGGCTGCACGTGCTGCGAGGCGGCTGGGCGCGCTGATGAAGATCGTGTATCTGCCTCAACTCGATTTGCTTCGAAACCCGCGCTGACGCCTTGATCTCCAAGCGATAGGTTGCTAATACGCACGCCGACGCCTTCGTACTTCGCGATAGTTGTGAAGAAACTCGGATGTTGGTCCTATTTCTAACACGATTTTGTATGTAAACTCACACACAAGAGTTGGTGAACAAACGTTCGATTTTCTATTAATTTCTTCGATATGAAAAATAACAAGAGGAAGAGCCTTTATATAGGCACAAATTATGTCTAGTCCTAATCTACCTAGGAATCTAATAAAGTAATAAATTATTAAGTAACCTAAACAATCTAGATATCATAGTGCAATAAGGAAACCAAATAACTAAGGGATCTTGAAGCCTTGTCTTGCACTCCAAGCATAATCCTTGCCTCGCACTCCAAGTAGGAGAACCCTAACCACCCATCCGCCGCCTTGGTCGTCCACCGCCCGCGCACACATTGCCCTAGTCCTTCGAGGACTAGGGTCGCGCCTCCTACGCCCGCCTATCCTCTTGCCTCGAGGATTAAGGTCTCGCGCCATGCGTGTGCCATTCCTATTCCTTGAAGGATCGTGCCTCGAGCCCACATCCACTTTGCCTATTCCTACTAGGAATATGTTCTCGGCTACGTTGCCTGAGCTCTCGAGGATTACTCCTGTCACCAATCTTTCGTGCGCGTTCCGGCACTCAGCTGCTTTTCCTAGTCCTGCGTGGTCTAGGATTCGCACCTTGCCTATTCCTATGAGGATTAGGCTTACCACCCTAGTCTTGCGTCTCCCCGCATGTGTGCACGTGATTGCACCCTTCGCCCGCGTGACCATCTCGCGCGCGTCCTCGCTGATACGGAAGTGGTCATCAACCCCGGTGAGTCCGACAATGATGATGGCAATGATCTCGTTTTATGGTTAGAAAACATGTTGGAAGAGCCATCTAGTCCTATTCACCGGCCATCATGTGTACGGGATTGGCCGAAAGGATGTGGTCCAAAGGCTGGGTTGAAGCCTAAGAGGTGCAAGATCAAAAGAACTCGAAGGAAACACAAGGCAAAAGCTAAAGAAGAGAAGTGTTGGTGCAAGTCTTGTTCAAGGAAGAGACGAGTTCACAAGATGGTGGCTCGAAGGGGTGGTAAGAGTAGAAGGGAGGATGGTTGGATTTGGAGAGTGGGTGATTACATTGGGATGGAGGGTTGGGATCCATGGCCCGAACCAACGGAGACGGTCGCCGACGAGAAGGGCGACGGCGATCGGCTAATGGCCAAGTGGCGCGCATCGGCCTGTGATGCGCGAGGCTGGACGGAGCAAGATGAGGTACGCGGAGGTTCGGTTGACAGGCGGGTCACGGACGTCGACTGGGACACGTTGGCGTTCGGTGTTGAAACGGCGAGGCGCGATAGGCGCGCGAATGAGCAGTCTGCGGGAGTAGGCGGTACGGACCATGCAGTGGGCGCACGAGGATGCGTAGGAGGCGATCGGAGTCCGCGGGCGATGGATGCGACGCGCGGAGTAGCGGACGCGGTAGGGAGCACCGTAGACAATTGGGGCGCGGACGATGGCCGGGACGCGCGGGGCCTGGGCAGCGAGGACGCGGAAGGCATTGGGCGCGCGAGTATGGGTGACGCGGGAGGAAGCCGTGGCCTTGTGGGCATAGGAATGCCGGGCGCGGGCGCACACGCGCAGGAAGCGAACGACGAGGATGCGAAGCGCGCAGAGGCGCGCGAGTGGAGTAGCAGCGCGGGCGCATGCCTATGCGCGGAAGGAATAGGAGGGTCTGGCAGCGACGTGCGCGACACGGCGCGCGCATGGGGGTCGGGGACGATGGACGCTGCGTGGGAGTCAAGCGCGCGGGTTACCGCGCGCGACCAGGAGTAACGGCCGAAGGGCGGCGCACGCGAGGCGGTGATCTTGGGCGTACGATTGTCTTGTGCTTCAAGTTGTACTTGGAGTGCAAGTCAAGACAAATAGTATTTTAGTTATGATAGGATTTTATTTCCTTTATTGCTTTTATTTATTAGTAGTAGAAGATGTTAGGAGATATATTAGTATTAGGACTTATATTATTGCATGATTTAGGAGATCTATTAGATTTAGGCTTAGATTTATTTTGCAACTATAAATACCCCATGTACTCATCATATTTTACATGTTGAATGAAGTATTGAATTGGTGAGCCAATCTTGAGGGGGAACTTTATGTTCTTAACGTATGATAAAGAAGGCCATTAGTGCGTCTTTACATGCAGTGTCGGAGAGAAGGCCAATAGTGCGTCTTGAAGTCACGGTGTCTAGGAGAAGGCCGCAGTGCGTCTACTAGATACATCTATCGGGGATAAACGAAGGCCTCAGTGCGTCGTTTATTCGCACCCACGTATAGGCAACCACACGATCCGTCATCACTCGCTACCTGCGCGGGTGTCGCGCATGCCCGTTCGCTCGACATTGCCCCCGCCCTCGCCCTGTGCCCCGTGCTTATCGCCCAGCGCCCCGTGCTCTGGCTTGAAAGGGTTCGGGACCACTTCCGTATCACGCGCTGCGTGCGCTTGATGTGGAAGTGGGTTTCGAGCCCCAGCGAAGAGAAGGTCCAAGAGCCAAGAGGACCCGAGGAGGCTGTAAATAGGGCCAAAACGACGTATGCATGGCCTAAAAGACGAGTACGAGCTCGTATGCGAGGCACTCAAGCCCATTAGAAGCGGCACGAGTCCACGCAAACACAAGGTAGTCGACGGAAGTCTCATACCAAGGAGCGAGTACGCGCGAGATGGACTCGCGTGTTTACAAAGGCAAGTTCACGATTACGCCGCAATAAGATGATCTCAAGGCTAGCAACGCTCACACGCACGGAGAGGTGCATTAAGCAAGAGCGCGCACACGCGCATTGGCGTAGATGCGCATGGCGCTTAGAGGTTAGGCGAAGTGGCGCGCAGGGGGTGGATGTTTGGTGGTTGATGCGCGCGAGAGACTGCTGTAGATGCACGAGCGCGAGCGCGAGCGAGCGTGCAGAGGGGCCAAGCGACGAGCGAGGCGCGCCGGGCGAGCAAGGCGCACTAGGCGACAAGTACGAGGCTCAATGTAATATCCCATTCAGTAATTAATAAAAAAAATTATTTTAGTTTCGAGTTTGAACTAAATTACTTTTATTAATAATGCTCGTTTCTAGTTGAGAGTCCAGTTATTAAGTTATAAGTTATAAGTTTGAATTTAAGTTGAAAGTATTCTTGGTTAAATTTTATATAGTAATCGAGCCAGTTCATTAATTAATTCCGGTCCGTTTATTTTTAGAAATGGATTTTATTATAGGGATTAATTATTTCGCATTGTTTGATAAGTTTATGATTAATTTGACATGAGTGTCTAATTTAATCATTTGAGTAAAATAATTTATTTAGACATTTTAGTCTATTTAAATTATTAAGAGAGAAATATGAAGGTTTTAAAATTTTTGGGTTTTTCGGTTTTCGATTGTAGTTGGAATTGAAGTCCGATTTCACTTCCAGAAAATAAATTAAATTATTTCCTCTCTATATTTTTAGTAGGCTACAAGATAAGAATTTTTTTAGCAGTAAAAGGAAAAATGCCAAAAGCAAAAGAAGGAAATATGAAATTGTTAGAATTTTCGATTTTACGGTAATTGTTCGTTTTAAGTCAGAATTTGGTTCCGTAAAATGGATATTTTTCTTTAAGTCACGAATTTTATCATCAAAATCAGAATGAGA
>CACSLK010010204.1:59929-81790 GCA_902706635.1 Striga hermonthica
GCTTATAAGATTTCCGCTACGCCTTTTAGATATTGAACATATATGATAGTATTTTTTGAATTTAAATGATTTATCAAGTTAAGTTTCCATATATGATTGATAAGTAAAATCTGTTTTATTATATCTAGCTAGTTGTTAGACCAAGGTTTGAGAAGACAGATTTTAAAGAAGATAAGTTTAGTAGCATTCCGAATTAAGTTAAGAAGATTTTGAAAAAATTTATAAGTACTTTCAAAATAAGAAGATGCGAAAATTTGACTCTGATGAGTGGGGTGTTACACTCAAATCAAGACCAAGGTGACAAGCCTAATCCTCGTAGGAATAGGCAAAGCGCGAAGACTAAACCCCGCAGGAATAGGAAAAGCAGCTGAGTGCCGGAACGCGCGTGTAAGATCGGTGTAATACCCCATTCGATTGTGGATTATTGGTATTATTATTTATTTTCTTTATTATTATTCGTGCTCCTTATATTATTATTATTTGCTAATGTGATTATTATTATTACTATTATTAAACTTGAATGTCTATATATATATATATTTATTTGTCAAATTGTAATTATTTGTCTAAATGCATATTTTATTATTATTATTATTATTATTATTATTATTATTATTATTATTATTATTATTATTATTATTATTATTAATATGGTGTGTATTATAAATATAGATAATTCGAATTAATTTGTTTATCGTCGTCTGTCGAGTCGATCAGAATTCTTTTCATCACGTTGTATTTCTTTAAGCCTGATTAAACTGGTTCCGGTCTAGTTGAAGTTAAATCCCTAAGCCTTTATGCCATTATACTTTTCCAGCCCAAAGTTATAAATGTCCAACCATTGTTTTATTTTCTTGGCCAAGTTGAGTTAAATTCTCCTAGCCCAAATTTTTTAATCATCTCAGCCCACAGACCACAACTTTTGTTCACGTGTGTATAACCGATCGAGTCCCTCTTCTCCGTTCTCATCTCCGCAAGAGACTAGGTCGTGCAATTCAAATTGCAGGCGCGATAATCTCTCGCACGATTCACGCATCTGGCTCTTACTCTACTTAAGATTCGATTGTGGAGACCTTATCCAAGAATACTCATATCAGACTTCTTCCAAATCCACCCCCTGTAGCCATCGGACCTGCAACAGCAAATCACACTTCACCATTGATTCCGGTGAGCACTTACCAATCGAGAATCCGACCGTCCGCGCGAGCCTGAAATCGACGTCTATCCGAATTCTCGAGCAACCCCCAGTCCGTTGGAAAGACCCCGCAACTTTATTCGCGTGTTACTGGCAGCCACCATTGCAGGGGAGCTTCAGCCGCCGTCGAGCCGATTGTCGAGGTGAGGCCCCGCAGCCACCAGGACACCCATCCTTTCGTGAGCAGCGACGCATTCAAGGAGTTCTGAACCTTGGAGGAGTTGGACAGTTCATTCCGTTCGTGTCCGTCGTCTGTCCGTTCTCAACAAGATTTCCCGAAGATAGGTATTCGGTGAACCTTCTCGATGCAATCGTACTCGTGTGTGCTCGTTTGGTTATATTCGTACTATTTGAATCGATTTTTGTTTGATTCGTTGGCTCGTATATCATTTTGTTGGTTGGATTATGTTTCGTATTATTGTCATGGATTTTTGGAACTCTCATTTATCGTACTAATTGAGTCTCGTTGCTGCTGTGTTGAATTCGTGTTATTTCGATGTCTCGTTTTGTTAATTCGAGTCGTCGTTAGGTTGTTCGTTTTCGTTCAAGCCTTATATGTTCTTCCGTTTATTCGTCTCAAAACTCAATTTTTATAAACTTTTCAAAGTCTGAGTTGGGTTATATTTTGTTGTAAACTTTTGAAGTTATGGACCTAATTGCTGAGGGATCGATCCCCGTCGAGTTTTGCTTGTATTTTCAGCTGCTGTTTGGTTTTCAGCTTCTGTGTCTTTCCAGTTTCTGTCTCTGTTTTTTTGTGCAGATCCCAGGTTTTAATTTTTGTTTAAGTATTCTGAGATTACATTGTAATTTGTAAATCAGGCGTGTGGCGCAGCGGTCACTGTGTCCATCATTTCGCGCAAGGTCAAGGGTTCGAACCTTGCCTCTGCATAGCTATTTTTTTCGAATTTCTTCCAGCCTTCAGCAGCGCGGGCTTCTTGGCCCGCGTTCGGCCCAACCTTTTCCTCTGTCTCATCAGCCGCGAGCCCGCGTCCGGCCTTCCTTCAGCCCGCGTGTGCTCAGCCTATATGAGCGTTGGGCCAGACCTATGTTTAGGCCCAATTTCTTTTTATACAGTCGAGAAATTTTAAATTTGCACCCCAAGTTGACTTTTAAGCCTATTTTGAGTTCTGGAAGACCGTTTTAATACAGAGTTTGATTTTAAAAATTATTTTCAAAGTAGAAAAATTTGAGAAAATTATTTTAAGTCCCGAGACTCCAAATTAATTTTTCCGAGTCCTATTTTGCAAAAATGAGAGAGTTCCAAGTCCACGAAAAAAAAAAATCCGACTCAAACCAGTAAATCTTAATTTTTATTAAGTATGGGTTTTATGTCAAATTCGAGTAGTGAGATAAATTATTAATAAATTATCTCGCTTAAATGTAGGTGTTTGAGGAGTCGAGCCTCATCCTACGTGCTTGCTTTTGTGTGCCATTTTCTAACGAAATTTCCAGGTGGGATGTAATTGTAAAATTTACTATGCCTTAAATGTTATTACTGTTTTAATTTGTGGTATGATCAAAGTATGCATGTGAATCATGTAGCCTTCGGTGTGAGCTGTATCGGCCACCGGACGGTTGTCCCCGTAGCTATAGAACGTACCTTCGGGTAGTCTCCCTTGAGAAGCCGTAAGACCAGGGCTTAAGTCCCTCGACCGGTGATCCTCATTGGTAAGTCCAAGGCAAGACCTTGGCCGGTGGGGTGGTTTACTCCTACTGGCTGGCACTCTATGTAGGACCAGAGGGCATTCGATATATAGTCAGCAGTAGTCAATGCGTAGGTGTGCACATGAGTCTGATTATTGTATTATTGATGGGAGAATGGGATAGATTATTGCTTCGTATACATGCTGAGAACATACCTTTTGATTACTGATTACTGTTGATTATTGACATTAACATTTATGGCATAGCGGTGAGCACTACTGTTTTCTTTGTGCTCATCCCCACCTGCTCTTCATGGATGCAGGTTAGATAGAGCGGCACGACGGAGGGGATGCGAGTGGTGGTCTTTAATTTGAATAAATGCTTCCGCTTTGAATGGAACTTAGATATTATTGCATTATTATTGACTATTGTTTTTCTAGTATTGGATTATTGATAGGGATTATTTCCCTAGGAGCATTATTGGATTATTGATTGATTATTGGGATTTCTTATTGATTATGAGTATCGATAATTGCCGAATATTGAGAAAATGTCGAGTATTGATTATTGATTTTAAAATGAGTAGCGCCTCAAACATTGTTTTTTTAAATAAATTCGAAAAATTTATTCTGATTTTCGGTAAATAAAAGTGGGGCGTTACAGTTTGGTATCAGAGCCAGTCTGCGTTTCTGTAGACTGGTTTAAGTATAAAAGTTGATTATGTGATTATGTTCCGAATTCATGTTAAGACCACTCGCTCTCGTCGTGTCGTGCCAGCTCAGGTATGAGTACCTGAATGACTTTGAGATTAATGTATATTAGTTGATTATTGATAATTGGAATGAAATCGGGGTTAGGACTAATCCACCTTTAAATGTGAACTCTAGTGTTGAACTCTAGACTTCTTTTATTATTGTGTTTAACTGTTCGACCCATTTTCAATGTAGAACTATGGCTCGTCGTAATGCTCACAACTGTCAGCCTACTCCGTCTCCACCTCCGTCTCCATCCCCATCTCCACCTCACCAGCAGGCTCCCAATCCGGCTGGGGCTCATCTCAAAATCGTGCTCCAGTTCCGGAGTCTAACTGCGCCAGAATTTCATGGGACTGAAGGGCCCGAGGCTGTGGCGGAGTGGATTCGTTAGTTAGAGAAGAACTTTGACCTCCTGCAGTGCTCTGACGAGCAGAAGGTTATTTGTGGTCGTTATATGCTTAAGGGAAGTGATGCCTTATGGTGGTCCGGCTATTGGAGGTTGAGGCAGGCGGAGCTTAATGTCTTGACTTGGGATCGCATGAAGGAGGTGATCATGGAGAAGTATTATCCTCAGGGTTATCGCATGAGGATGGAGCGCGCTTTCTGGGATCTTACTCAGGGGACTAGTACCGTTGAGGAGTACGAGCGGGAGTTCACCCGCATGAGCGCTTTTGCTCCACACATGGTGGACACTGATTTGAAGAAGGCCCACAAGTTCCGTGATGGTCTGAACCAAACCCTCCGTATGAATGTTGCTAGCCAGGGGAATCTTTCCTTTGATGAGACCGTTATTCGAGCCACCCAGCTTGAGAGTTATCAAACTCTCAATGTTTCTGCCCCTTCCGCTCAGCTAGTGCAGCCTATTTCCTCCGTACCGCCCGGCTCTAGTTCAGGCAAGAGAAAGTTTGAATCCCGCCGGGATAACCGGAAGGGAAAGCGCGGTGGGAGTGACCGTCGTGGTGAGCGCCCCTTCGCACGAGACCAGTTTCCGAGGTGCCGTAACTGTGGTCGTTATCATCCGGGAGAGTGCCGGTACACCCAGCGAGTTTGCTTCAACTGCATGAAGCCCGGTGATTTCTTCAGTGCTTGTCCCGAGCCCCCGAGGCAGCATACCCAGCAACAGCAGCAGCAGCTTCCTCCTCCACCTTACCAGCAGCAGCAGCAGCACAGGCAGCCCCCACCACACCAGCAGAGGGCTGGGGGTCAGGCCCGAGTCTATACCCTTTCTCATGACGAGGCAGCCAACAACGCAGGTACCATGTCTGGCATGATTTCTTTATCCAATGTGTCTATCTTTGCGTTATGTGACGCTGGAGCTACTCATTCCTTTATCTCCTCTCGATGCTTGGAGGCCCTGTCTATTGATAATGTGTGCAACTGTGACCCTCTCGAGGTTAGTCTAGCCTCGGGAAGGATTATTATTTCCGATTCTATGATTTCCAGTCTTCCAGTCAATATTGGTGGGCGTGTTTTGGAGGCCGATTGCTATGTTATTGAAATGCAGGACTTCGATGTGATCTTGGGCATGGACTGGCTCACTTCGCTATCGAGCCGATATCTGGTGCCAGGAGCGCGAAGTCAGTCTCTTCCCCGTTTCCAATCAGCCTGTTATTTTCTATGGGGTGAAGTCGAGGACTGTGCCTCGAGTCATCTCTTTCTAAGGGTAGTTGTCAAGGCTTTCTGGTTTCTATGATATCCGAGGACGATTCTGAGAGGTCCCCGGAGAGAGTCTCTATTGTCTGCGAGTACCTCGATGTCTTTCCTGATGAATTGCCCGGAGGACCGCCCGACCGCCAAGTAGAGTTTACCATTGATCTAGTACCAGGAGCCGGCCCTGTTTCTAAGGCCCCTTATCGTATGGCGCCGAAGGAGCTTCAAGAGCTCAAGGCCTAGATCCAAGAGTTGCTCAATCTTGGTTTCATTCGTCTGAGTGTTTCGCCGTGGGGAGCACCCGTCCTATTCGTGAAGAAGAAAGACGGATCGATGCGCATGTGTATTGACTATCGGGAGTTGAATGCCCTTACAGTCAAGAACAAATATCCCCTTCCTCGCATTGAGGATCTCTTCGACCAGTTGAGGGGAGCCAGTGTCTTTTCTAAGATCGACTTGCGTTCTGGCTATCATCAGCTGAAGATCCGGGAGTCGGATATTTCTAAGACTGCTTTTCGTACCCGTTATGGCCACTATGAGTTCGTAGTCATGCCAGTCGGACTCAGCAATGCCCCGGCCGTGTTTATGGACCTTATGAATAGGGTCTTTCATCCCTTCCTGGACCAGTTTATTATCGTATTCATCGACGACATCTTGGTTTATTCTCGGAGCATCGACCAGCACAAGGAGCATTTGAGGATTGTGCTGGAGACTCTTCGCCACGAGAAACTGTATGCTAAGTTCTCGAAGTGCGAGTTTTGGCGGGATCGTGTGGCATTCCTTGGCCACATTGTGACAGCGAGAGGCATTGAGGTGGATCCCAGCAAGATCGAGGCAGTGAGCAAGTGGGATACGCCAAGAAGTGCCGCTGATGTTCGTAGTTTCCTGGGGTTAGTGGGATACTACCAGAGGTTTATCGAGGGTTTCTCGAAGATAGCCCAGCCACTAACCAACCTTACGAAGAAGGCCGTGAGGTTCGATTGGAGTCCTAGGTGTGAGGAGAGTTTCCAGGAGTTGAAGAGGAGACTCACTACCGCGCCTGTTCTATCTATTCCTGATCCTACTTTGGAGTTCACCATCTATAGTGACGCTTCGAAGATGGGTTTGGGATGTGTCTTTATGCAGCATGGGAGGGTCGTAGCCTATGCTTCGAGGCAGCTGAAGCCTCACGAGCAGAACTACCCCACTCACGATCTTGAGTTAGCTGCAGTCGTTCATGCCTTGAAGATTTGGCGGCACTACCTCTATGGAGGCAAGTGTGAGATATTTACCGACCACAAGAGCTTAAAGTACATTTTCACTCAAAAGGAGTTGAATATGCGACAGCGTAGGTGGTTGGAACTGGTCAAGGACTACGATTGCAGGATTAGCTACCATCCTGGGAAAGCTAATGTGGTAGTCGATGCCCTTAGTCGGAGGAGTTATGGCCAGTTATCCTGTCTTTTTACCGAGCAAGATGTCCTTCTTCGGGAGTTCGAACGACTATAGCTAGATGCAGTGGAGCTGCCTTCGACAGCCAGGGGTATGTTGACCTCTTTGGTTGTGGGACCGATCTTCGTGAGAGGATTGTCGCCGAGCAACCGAATGATCGTTTCCTTTGCCGGATGAAGGAGTTGTCGGAAGCCGGTAGAGTTGGAGGATTCACAATCGCATCTGATGGGGCCTTGGTCTTCGAGGGTAGACTTTGTGTTCTGAAGGTGTGGGAATTGCGAAGGGAGAATTGAGAGAGGCCCATAGTGCTCCGTACACCGTCCATCCTGGTAGTTCGAAAATGTATCAGGACTTGAGGAAGTCTTTCTGGTGGCGAGGTATGAAGTGGCAAGTGGCAAGGTTCGTGAATGGGTGTCTGGTATGTCAGCAAGTGAAGGCTGAGCATCAAAAACCGAGAGGGATGTTACAACCACTTGAGGTTCCCTTGTGGAAGTGGGAGTGCATCACCATGGATTTCTTAGTGGGATTGCCAAGGTCGAGGACCGGGCATGACTCTATTTGGGTGATTGTGGATCACCTTACGAAGTTTACCCACTTTCTGCCAGTCCGGACAACTATGAAGGCTAGTTAGTATGCCGAGTTGTTCGTGGATGAGATTGTCAAGCTTCATGGAGTTCCCGTGGAGATCGTGTCTGATCGAGATGCGAAGTTCACTTTCCAGTTCTGGAAGACCCTGCACCAAGCCATGGGGACGAGGCTGGAGTTAAGTACAGCCTTTCATCCTCAGACAGACGGTCAGTCGGAGCGGACGATCCAGTACTTGGAAAAAGACATATTGAGGGTTGTGGTCTTGGACCGTAGCCTAACCTGGGAGAGTGCCTTGCCTTTGGTCGAGCTGACTTACAACAATAGTTACCACTCCACGATCAAGTTGGTCCCATTCGAGGCTTTGAATGGACGTAAGGTCCGAACACCCTTGTACTGGGATGAGGTCGGGGATAGGACGATCATGGGTCCGGAGTTCATTCTTAGAGCTGCGGAGACAGTTGAGGCTATCCAGAACCATGTACGGTCAGCCCAAGAGAGGCAGAAAGTCTATGCCGACCGGAAGAGGGATGAGCACGAGTATGCCGTCGGAGATCACATCTTCCTGAAGGTCTCGCCCATGAAGGGTGTGATTCGCTTCGGGGAGAAGGGGAAGCTTAAACCGCGTTATATTGGGCCATTCGAGATCCTTGCCCGAGTCGGGAACTTGGCTTATCGGCTGGCTTTACCACCTAGCTTGTTGGGCGTACATGACGTGTTTCACGTCTCGATGTTACAGAGATACGTGCATGATCCCGGTCACGTGGTGGACTTCGGCGAACTGCAGGTCGAGCGAGACCTTACTTACGAGGAGGTACCGGTAACTATTTTGGACCAGAAGGTCCATCAGTTGAGGAACCGGGCAGTGAGCTTGGTGAAGGTGCTTTGGAGCCGACATGACGAGTCGGAGGCGACTTGGGAGAAGGAGATCGAGCTTCGAAGGCGATATCCGAACTTTGAGTTCTGATTTCCCTTTGTATTTTATTGCTTTCTAGTTTATTTTTTTTGAATTCCGAGGACAGAATTCTTTGTAAGGTGGATAGACTGTAATACCCCATTCGATTGTGGATTATTGATATTATTATTTATTTTCTTTATTATTATTCGTGCTCCTTATATTATTATTATTTGCTAATGTGATTATTATTATTATTACTATTATTATAATTGAATGTCTATATATATATTTTATTTGTCAAATTGTAATTATTTGTCTAAATTCATATTTTATTATTATTATTATTATTTTTAATATGGTGTGTATTATAAATATAGATAATCCGAATTAATTTGTTTATCGTCGTCTGTCGAGTCGATCAGAATTCTTTTTATCGCGTTGTATTTCTTTAAGCCCGATTAAACTGGTTCCGGTCTAGTTGAAGTTAAATCCCTAAGCCTTTATGCCATTATACTTTTCCAGCCCAATGTTATAAATGTCCAACCATTGTTTTATTTTCTTGGCCCAGTTGAGTTAAATTCTCCTAGCCCAAATTTTTTAATCATCTCAGCCCACATACCACAACTTTTGTTCGCGTGCGTATAACCGATTGAGTCCCTCTTCTCCGTTCTCATCTCTGCAAGAGACTAGGTCGTACAATTCAAATTGCAGGCGCGATAATCTCTCGCACGATTCGCGCATCTGGCTCTTACTCTACTTAAGATTCAATTGTGGAGACCTTATCCCAGAATACTCATATCAGACTTCTTCCAAATCCACCCCCTGTAGCCATCGGACCTGCAACAGCAAATCGCACTTCACCATTGATTCCGGTGAGCACTTACCATTCGAGAATCCGACCGTCCGCGCGAGCCTGAAATCGACGTCTATCCGAATTCTCGAGCAACCCCCAGTCCGTTGGAAAGACCCCGCAACTTTATTCGCGTGTTACCGGCAGCGACCATTGCCGAGGAGCTTGAGCCGCCGTCGAGCCAATTGCCGAGGTGAGGCCCCGCAGCCACCAGAACACCCATCCTTTCGTGAGCAGTGACGCATTCAAGGAGTTCCGAACCTTGGAGGTGTTGGACAGTTCATTCCGTTCGTGTCCGTCGTCCGTCTGTTCCCAACCAGATTTCCCGAAGATAGGTATTCGGCGAACCTTCTCGATGCAATCGTACTCGTGTGTTCTCGTTTGGTTATATTCGTACTATTTGAATCGATTTTTGGTTGATTCGTTGGCTCGTATATCATTTTGTTGGTTGGATTATGTTTCGTATTATAGTCGTGGATTTTCGGAACTCTCGTTTATCGTACTAATTGAGTCTCGTTGCTGCTGTGTTGAATTCGTGTTATTTCGATGTCTCGTTTTGTTAATTCGATTCGTAGTTAGGTTGTTCGTTTTCGTTCGAGCCTTATATGTCCTTCCGTTTATTCGTCTCAAAACTCGATTTTTATAAACTTTTTAAAGTCTGAGTTGGGTTATATTTTGTTGTAAAATTTTGAAGTTATGGACCTAATTGCTGAGGGATCAATCCCCGTCGAGTTTTGGTTGTATTTTCAGCTGCTGTTTGGTTTTCAGCTTCTGTGTCTTTCCAGTTTCTGTCTCTGTTTTTTTTGTGCAGATTCCAGGTTCTAATTTTGTTTAAGTATTCTGAGATTACATTATAATTTGTAAATTGGGCGTGTGGCGCAGCGGTCACTGTGTCCATCATTTTGCGCGAGGTCAAGGGTTCGAACCTTGCCTCTGCATAGCTATTTTTTTTGAATTTCTCCCAGCCTTCAGCAGCGCGGGCTTCTTGGCCCGCGTTCGACCCGAACTTTCCCTCTGTCTCTTCAGCCCACGAGCCCGCGTCCGGCCTTCCTTCAGCCCGCGTGTGCTCAGCCCATATGAGCGTTGGGCCAGACCTATGGTTAGGCCCAATTTCTTTTTATACAGCCCAGAAATTTTAAATTTGCACCCCAAGTTGACTTTTAAGCCTATTTTGAGTTCTGGAAGCCCGTTTTAATATCGAGTTTGATTTTAAAAATTATTTTCAAAGTAGAAAAATTTGAGAAAGTTATTTTAAGTCCCGAGACTCCAAATTATTTTTTCCGAGTCCTATTTTGCAAAAATGAGAGAGTTCCAAGTCCACGAAAAAAAAATCCGACTCAAACCCGTAAATCTTAATTTTTATTATGTATGGGTTTTATGTCAAATTCGAGTAGTGAGATAAATTATTGATAAATTATCTCGCTTAAATGTAGGTGGTTAAGGAGTCGAGCCTTATCCTACGTGCTTGCTTTTGTGTGCCATTTTCTACCGAAATTTCCAGGTGGGTTGTAATTGTAAAATTTACTATGCCTTAAATGTTATTACTGTTTTAATTTGTGGTATGATCAAAGTATGCATATGAATCATGTAGCCTTCGGTGTGAGCTGTATCAGCCACCGGACGGTTGTCCCCATAGCTATAGAACGTACCTTCGATTAGTCTCCCTTGAGAAGCCGTAAGACTCTATGCGTAGGTGTGCACATGAGTCTGATTATTGTATTATTGATGGGAGAATGGAGTAGATTATTGCTTCGTATACATGCTGAGACCATACCTTTTGATTACTAATTACTGTTGATTATTGACATTAACATTTATGGCATAGCGGTGAGCACTACTGTTTCCTTTGTGCTCATCCCCACCTGCTCTTCATGGATGCAGGTTAGATAGAGCGGCACGACGGAGGGGATGCGAGTGGTGGTCTTTAATTTGAATAAATGCTTCCGCTTTGAATGGAACTTAGATATTATTGCATTATTATTGACTATTGTTTTTCTAGTATTGGATTATTGATAGGGATTATTTCCCTAGGAGCATTATTGGATTATTGATTGATTATTGGGATTTCTTATTGATTATGAGTATCGATAATTGTCGAATATTGAGAAAATGTCGAGTATTGATTATTGATTTGAAAATGAGTAGCGCCTCAAACATTGTTTTTTGAAATAAATTTGAAAAATTTATTCTGATTTTCGGTAAATAAAAGTGGGGCGTTACAATCGGTGACAGGAGTAATCCTCGGAAGATCAGGCAACGTAGCTGGGAGCATATTCCTAGTAGGATAGGCAAAGTGGATATGGGTTCGAAGCATGATCCTTCAAGGAATAGGAATGGCGAGCTGGCGCAAGCAACACACGGGGCGCGTAGGAGGCGCGCGCGATACCTCGTGCGACGAGGACTAGTGGGTGGCGCGCAAGAGGGCGGCTAGGTCAAGGGGGCGGCGACTTGGAGTGGGGAACAAGCAAGAGGATTGGAGTGCAAGCCAAGTAATTAGGAGATCTAGTAGATTTAGGATTTTATTAGTATGGTAATTAGGATATTTAATTGCCTTAGGATTTATATTCATGCAAGAGTTAGGAGTTCTAGTTGGAGTAGGATTAGAGTAATTTAGGATCTAAAAATAGGGTCTTCCCCCATTGTTTTTAATGTCCAGTATTGATGAGTGAATACATAAAGAACGTTGTGTTCAATCGTGTGTTTAAGCAGGCCGGAGTGCGTGTTTATCATACAACCATGTCGGAGAGAAGGCCCTGAGAGCGTCTTGAAGTCACACCTATCGTGTTTAGTTGAAGGCCCTGAGTGCGCGATTATTCACAACCAATAGGCAAAATCATGATCCCTCATCATTGGTGCTTTCCTTGAGAGAATCAATCGTGTTTTTTGTCTATCTATCTTTTTTCTTTTTTCGGTTCTTCCTTTTGCTGAGGGGGCCAAATTTCTCTCTTATTTTGTTCGAAATTTTTCTCCTTTTCCCTCTTCTTTTTCGTGAGTTCGAGTGTCAAAAAAAAAAACCTTGTAGTCTTGTTTTATTTTTTCGAGTCATAAAAAAAAAAGATGAACTCTTACCATTAGATGAGTTGGATTGGGAAGATCTTCTAATGTTGGAGGGGTTGGAGAGGAGTTTGACTCTGAAGGAGCAAAGTTATTTGGAGGAGTTGTATGAGCGAAGGGATTTAGAATAGAAGTACGAACGACAAGCCAAGATCGTGGAGGAGATGTTACGACGACAAAACGAAGGTCTATGCTTTACTTGTGATTAAAGATATGAACCAGGCCATAAGTGAAAGTCGAGCAATCCACGCCTCTTCACGATGGTCGAAGGAACCTTGGTCGAGGAGGGCCTTGGCGAGGAGACGTGCGTGGAGGACGAAGTGATCGACATCAAGAGTGAGGGCTTGGTCGAAGGCGACGAGGAACCTACGTTCTCGTTTGAATTTCTAGGATATTTTGAAGAGGAGTCGTTCGAGGTTCATGTCGAGGGTGAAGTTGAGGTCGAGGTCGATGAGGACCATGAGTGGTATGCGCGTATGGTCGAAGAAAGAGTGCCCGAGGTTTGGATGGTCGAGGATGACTCCTTGAGGACAAGTACATTCCTAGAGGGGGTGGGAATGATGCGGAAGTGGGTTTCGAGCCCCGACGACGAGAAGGTCCAAGAGCCAAGAGGACCCGAGGAGGCTGTAAATAGGGCCAAAATGACGTATGCATGGCCTAAAAGACAATTACGAGCTCGTATGCGAGGCACTCAAGCACATGAGAAGCGGCATGAGTCCACGCAAACACAAGGTAGTCGACAGAAGTCTCATACCAAAGAGCGATTACGCGCGAGAGGGACTCGCGTGTTCACAAAGGCAAGTTCACGAAGACGCCGCAAGAAGATGGTCTCAAGGCTAGCAACGCTCACACACACACAGAGAGGTGCATTAAGAAAGGGCGCGCATACGCGCATTGGCGTAGACGCGCATGGCGCTTAGAGGTTAGGCGAAGTGGCACGCAGGGGGTGGATGTTGGGTGGTTGATGCGCGCGAGAGACTGCTGTAGATGCGCGAGAGCGAGCGAGCATGCAGAGGGGCCGAGCGACGAGCGAGGTGCGCTGGGCGAGCAAGGCGCACCGGGCGAAAAGCGCGAGGCTCAAATCAAGACCAAGGTGACAAGCCTAATCCTCGTAGGAATAGGCAATGCGCGAAGACTACCCTGCAGGAATAAAAAAAGCAGCTGAGTGCCGGAACGCGCGTGTAAGATCGGTGACGGGAGTAATCCTCGGAAGATCAGGCAATGTAGCCGGGAGCATATTCCTAGTAGGAATAGGCAAAGTGGATATGGGTTCGAAGCATGAACCTTCAAGGAATAGGAATGGCGAGCTGGTGCGAGCAACACACGGGGCGCGTAGGAGGTGCGCGCGCGATACCTCGTGCGACGAGGACTAGCGGGCGGCGCGCAAGAGGGCGGCTTGGTCAAGGGGGCGACGACTTGGAGTGGGGAGCAAGCAAGAGGATTGGAGTGCAAGCCAAGTAATTAGTGTTAGAGGTATGCTGTAAAAGCTATGTTTTGCAGATTCTATCAATTCCATTTTGATCTGGCCATCATGTTTCGGTCAAAGTACATATGTTTGTAGTTTATTTATTTATGCAATACATACTCCATGTCTTATAATGAGGTAGTGTGGTTCGAAGTGTTTCGAACAGAAAGATCACCTATCGGTTCCTTATAAGACTAAATCATTCGTTCACAGTCTAGACTGGCAGTGAGACCCCACTTGGAAAAAGACTGTAGTGTATTCTTGATTCAGTTGGTCTTTGACTGGAGAATTACACTAGCACTTATGTTAAGTGTTGAACAGGACTGCGGAAGGCAAAGGTTATGAGACTCACTGACCGTAGTTGTAACCTCGTCCTTCAGTGATTGATATCTCTTAAGCCGTAAGATAATATAAAATAGGCATATGTTTTTATTTGTGCTACTATAAATTATTTATGGTCACTATGTTCCATTGCGCTAGATTGATGAGTGTAACACCCCACTTTGATTTTAAAGAAATTCTGGACTTTCCAAAAATCAGTACATAATTTTTCGAATTCATTTTCGAAAACATGGGCGTTATTCAAACATTTAACATCAACCAAGTCATATCTAGTTGTTCACATGGTTTTCATTAACCTTTAAAACTTCAATTCCACATGATTATTAGCTAAACAATATAGCATGCATAATCGAGGACACATGATGTTCAATAAATAACTCCAATACGAATATCTAAACAAAAGGTCCAATTATCCCAAAAAGGACAAGTTTTGAAAATAGTTCAACACGTCTCAAGAACCACACTTTATTCATAATAGAAGCGAAATCATAAAACCATAAATCATGACCGACCCACTCGTCTTTCCCCCATCATCCGGCACCTGCTTAACCTGCATCCGTGAAGAGCAGGTGGAAGTGAGCACAAAATGAACGATGTGCACAGCACTACTATGCACATAAATAACACATGTCAAATGGTATGGTCGCAGCATGAATATAAGATAATCACATCATGTCTCATCTCCTATCAAAATCACAACAAACCACATTACTCATGTGCACATCTATCGCTAGCCGCAGAACGGGGATTCATTACCCGAAGGCGGGAGTACATGCCACGCTACGGACACGACCTTCCATATGGAATTACGTACCTCGCAAGTGCACAGCCATATCAGGACTTAAGGAGACTTGCCTCACAAGGGCAACCGTATTACATCGACGGGGACAACCGTACTGACGGCCATAACAGCTCACATCGACAGGCTACATATTTCATATTCATACATAGATCATACCCACAAGTATAAACATTCATCATTCATGGCATAGACAATTTTATAAGTAAACCCACCTGGTACAGCAAAGGAAAGTGGCACACAATCAGGAGTAGGCAGCGAGCACAGCACGTCAAACACCTACAACAATTAATATACTAAGATCAACACCTATTTGACCTTAGAGAACAAACACAAGCATACATTGGTCGAACTGGATTCAACCAAGTAGTTCGTGAAGTTCTATGAACATTGGAACACTCGGACTTAACACTTAAACTTGACCAAAAATGCATTTAAACACCACACATGGACTTAGCACGCAAATAAAGGTCAAACGGTTCAAAGACACACTTAAGAGTTTGGGAAAAACATAAAGAAGGCTCGGGACGGGCCCTGGGCTGCTTTCTGGCCCGGGCGGGGCATGGCTGGGCGCAGCCGGGGCGCGCACGGGCGCTGCGCTGGGGCGCTGGCAGCAGTGCACGGGCCCGGCAGACCGGCAGTGAAACAAATGGACCCGACCATTTTTAAAATTCACTCGACCGATTGACTTAAAATTTTTACACATAAAAATACACTCATAAAGGCACGTTTTCACCAAGTTTTAGACTCAAGACTTAAGTTTAACCTGGGCAACCAATTTTTACAAAAAGGCGATGCAAATCTGAATTTTCAAGTTCTCCAAGCAATCCTTGGAATTTTTCAACTAAATTTGGACACCATGCATATAACATCATATTAATAACACTCATTAAAAATCACAGCAAAACACCAAGAATCCAATTTTTAATGATTTTTTGAAGTTTCTGCCCAGAATTTCAAATCGACATTTGACATAGCTACAGATATTATTTCGACCTAAGATTTTTACACCACATATTATACTAACAGAGGGTCATACAGTTAAAATTTATAGCAATCGGACGAACACACGATTTATGGTGATTTTTCAAAAGTTCAGCAGCAATACTCGATTCAAAAATGCATAAATGACCAATTACTCAACAAAAACGTCTAAGCCTTCACCATGAGGCCAAAGATTTCAAATGTTCCAATATTCCACAGCCCTAATCACGAGTTACCAACAATTCACATGCTTTCATATATAACGAACATAACATACGATAAAACGATCATATTACCTACCCTAACATGCAATTCTCCTCAAGGCTTGATACCTAACATATACACACATAAAAATAAAAGGAGGTTTTCAGCCTTGTACCGTTCTCGGGGAGATTTACACAAAAGAGGGTTCGAACGGGGCCGAGGAGGGACTGTTGCAATCGTACCGCACGGTAACTTTGCGTGGCGTGCTCGCGGGCTTCGCGGGGATGCTGAACGGCGTCCGGGAGCACGAACGGCGATGGCCTGGAAACACACGAACGTGCTCTACACGCGAACATGACTCGAGGAGGAGCAGGTCGATGGAGGCGGGCAGCAATCACGTGATGCTTGACGTGGAGGAGCACGGCTGCGATGGGCAACGACGGAGGCGACGCACGGCGGTGCTGGCAGCATCCTGGGGCAGTGATAGTGAACGATGGTATGATGGTGATGGCGAGAACGATCAAGTGGTGAGAGGAAAGAGATGGAGTGTTGTGGTTTGCTCTCTTCTGCTTGATCGGGAAAAGAGAAAAGAGAGCGCGAGGGAGATGAGTGAAGAGAGAAAGGCTGCAGGGAAGAAAATAATTTGACGAGGCTAAGGATCAATCTCACCCATTTATAGGGATAAGTCTTTGACCACATAGCTTAGTCAACAAGCCATCCAAGTGAGAGAGTAAGAGAGGGCCAGGCGGGTCTTAGGCGCGGGTACGGGCCTTCGAGCCATGGGCGCGACGGTCTGCAGTTAAATGACTTAGGCCGACTAGCCTCGGTTAACACTTAGAAAAAATATAACGGCCTCGGTTCGACGCAAATTATATAAATTAAAATAATATTTAGTAATTATATTTATAATCCACATTTAATATTTCATAAATTCACAAAAGACATATTAAAATTCATTTAGGCAATTAGACAATTAAATATAATACAACACATAATAATAATAATAATAATAATAATAATAATAATAATAATAATAATAATAATCAATTTAGACAATTAGTTTAATATAATAATAATAATAATAATAATAATAATAATAATAATAATAATAATAATAATAATAATAATAATAATATTAATATTATAGTAATAATAAATAATCTCAAATAATCATAATCAAACGGGGCGTTACAGTCTACCCACCTTACAAAGAATTTCATCCTCGAAATTCGAAAACAACACGACTAGAAGGCAAGAGAGTACAAAAAGGGAACATCGAAATGTGAGGTCCGTGTAGTACCTCAGAATCTCGATCTCCCTCTACCAAGTCGTCTTGCCCTCGACTTAACTACACCCACTGGACTTGGACGAGTATCCCTCCCGGTCATTCCCTGATGGACCCTTGGTTCCAACATGTCACCGGTACCTCCATACAGGTAGGGTCCTGCCTATCACGCAGCTCGTCACAATACACACATACCTCGAAATCACGCACACATTTCCTTCATCACGAGGCTAGAACGTGTCATGCATCCTCGAAAGTCCCCGTGGTGGATCAACCTCAAGCTAAACTATTGACTTGATCGAGAAATCATGATAGGACCGACAATCATCACTTATTCTCAAATCTGCACATTCAGAACACACGGTTCTGTTTGATACCATTGACAAAGTCTCTCTCCTCGCCGACACGAACAACATCTCGTATGCGGTTTAGGAAGTAAAGGCTTTTACTCAATAATGGTTTCCCTTTCACAGAGTTGGTCTCCAGTCGAGACTCAAGGCTCCGCCACACATTAATACAGAACTACTATCTCGCCATGCCGAGAAAATCTCACAAGTGGCAAAGGAAACTAATCGACCAACCTCACACATCGAGGGTTGTTGATTAGGGAATTCACACAATGACTTGAAAGATCAACATACACTTTGACCAAAATCTGGTTCAAAGACCTCTAAAAGGACAAGGTCGGGTTTAATGCACTGTCACCCGAGAGGTGACACACACGCTGGCGCTGCATATGCGGGGCGCTGGGACGCGTGCGTGTACCCACCCGGACACCAGCTACAAGGTCAAGGTTTGGCCATACACACTGACCTGGGGAGTTTGGCGTTCGGTGATGGCGGCGGCAGCTCTCGTGCGAGTCAACGATTAATCACTGCAGTTGGCCTCACGTCTCTCAGCACGGGCGTGCGGGCTCGGCCACCACTTCGCGTGGCTACACCCAGTCAGGTTCGGCACTCGGTTCGAGGCATATACAAGAAATTTCAATTTCCGAATTTCATAATTTCTTAAGTACTTCGACAGTACAAAAGATTTGACAACAACAATTTTCCCAAAAGGGATCGAGCGTTAGCGCCACCGCAAGGAACAATCCTAACTCGGCGGTCAACACCGAACAACAGAATGGTTAGCTCGTTTGACTCTTCCGAACAACCATGTCGGCCGTCACGACAGCTTTTTCTCCGACAGCTAATCGTGTCGATAGTCCTAAACGAGTTCATCCCCATACACAGCCTATAGCTTTCACACTTCGAGGTCTAGCGTATAGCTTCTCTCACAAGTGTTTCCAGCTAACATTATAATACTAATCAGATTAAGTCACATAGGGTACATATTACATGAAAATTGGCGAAAAGCTAATTTTGAAATTCACAACTCAATTTGGAAACCTAAACATGAACTTGCACCAATTTCCAGTATGCGTGATGAACTTAAAAATGCATGTAGCTTTAAGTCTAGATATCGTATCATGATGAAACCACTTGAAAAATATCTCTAACTCAGGTCTATCACCTTCATGAAGAACACTTAGGCAGATAAAATCATTGAAATGCACATAATACAACAAACATAAAAAACATGGGTGCAGTGGATAAATGAAGACATACAGCTTGACAGGTTCTCAGTGTATGCATAATAACCGAAGCTACAAACATTATATTACTGAAATTCAAAATATCTAAGATGGCTAGCTCAATTATCTACAACTTTAATGTTGATCACTTAAGTCAAAAATAACTTTAAAACCGAATTTTAGCATAAAACATTTAGGTTAAGAAATCTGCCAACGAAACTATTTATAAATTTGCAGCAGTTCACTAAAACAGTGATATCTCATGTTATAACACTCTACATCAAACAAACTCAAAACTTACAGAAACTACACTAGAAAAGATACAAGTTTCAAAAAGTGCATTTTTAAGAATAATCACGTTAAAGGCCCCATTTCAGAACATACATTTCAGTCATATACACTGCCACTATTTTAAAAATTCTGGGCATAACCCCATCTTTGAAAGTTCATATAAAATCAACCAGAACCCCAACTAACATGATTTTTACTCCCAAATAAAGCTTATAACATGTACTACAAGTTTCATGTTGATCATATTTTCACATAGTCACAATAAGATTGTCAAAAACAGCCCAACATCATGATTCACAATTCTGCCTGGAATTTCAAAAACTGCTCGCAGTTACAACTTCAAAAATTCATAATAAATTCAACACTCTGAATCATGAAATTTCAAAACTCACAGAAACCTAACTCAAAGCACTACAAAATTTATGAAGAACTCTTAACCAGAAAATAGCTTTTATGCCACTATAATCTGAGCACAAACAGAGGCTATAACGAGAAGTTCTCATATGATTTTCAGCACAAAAACATAATTTCATGTACGTAGCATCAGGAATCACATGTAATCCCAATATACACCTCATGTATGCGCATATACAATATAAGAGAGTCAGCCCTAACATGATTTTTAACACAAATTCACATAAACCCATACGATCACCACATAATACGTTTTAAAGAATCCCAGTCGTGCAATAATCGTCAAGTTCAATCATATAAGCATGCTTTTAATAACATCAACTTTAACATTTCGAGTCTTATAGAGCCTCAACATCAGGCTTAAATTCATACCTTTTACAAGTGCGTGCCTCGCAGCCAACTCACAAGATATTCACGTGATGTCGGAGCATTCCGCTCGTCCTATGGACGACGTCGTCGTCTTTCATCCATGCATCACTCTTCAGGACTTACACTCGATCTAAAGTACAAGAATTATCAACCATCGTCCCTCTCGAGGCTTAGCCACTCTCAAGAGTTACGACGATGATACGCATTAGATTCTCCTAAACTATGGGGTTCGATTAGTAACCAATTCGCGACATTTAAATGACACTCCCGGTCCTCGATGACTGAGGTTCTAATTTCCCGGGTGATCTCATACACTAGACATTCACTCGGTCCTTAACCATTTTCTTTCGAGATGGGTCACGAATGGTCCCACTCTAAGAACACTTAACGAATCTTATAGCGAGAAATTCTATAAACGGCGCTTATCTCAATGATAATATACTGAAACTCACAACTACGATTCTCTAGAATCCGAACTTAACTCTATATCACTAGAGTTCAATGTCAAACACTAAAGTTCACATAACTTGAGGTGGATAGATTTTTTATGGCCCAAAACAACATATATATCACTTCATAAGTAGTCTCATTGCTACTCATGCAAAACCTCATAAGTAGTTTCATTGCTACTCATGTAAAACATCACAAGTAGTTTCATTGCTACTCGTGCAAAACATCACAAGTAGTTTCATTGCTACTCGTGCAAAATAACAATTCACATTATAAGTATTTTCATTGATACTTATATAAAACATACCTTAAGCAGCGCGGAGTGACGGAGACGAGTGTTCATATTACAAGGTCTAAAACACATACTCACATATAAACCAGTCTACAGAAACGAAGACTGGCTCTGATACCAAACTGTAACACGCCACTTTGATTTTAAAGAAATTCCGGACTTTCCAAAAATCAGTACATTCGAAAACATGGGCGTTATTCAAACATTTAACATCAACCAAGTCATATCTGGTTGTTCACATAGTTTTCATTAACCTTTAAAACTTCAATCCCACATGATTATTAGCTAAACAATATAGCATGCATAATCGAGGACACATGATATTCAATAAATAACTCCAATACGAATATCTAAACAAAGGGTCCAATCATCCCAAACAGGACAAGTTTTGAAAATAGTTCAACATGTCTCAAGAACCAGACTTTATTCATAATGGAAGCGAAATCATAAGAACATAAATCATGACCGACCCACTCGTCTTTTCCCCCTCATCCGGCACCTGCTTAACCTGCATCCGTGAAGAGCAGGTGGGAGTGAGCATAAAATGAACGTAGTGCTCACTACTATGCACAAAAATAACACATGTCAAATGGTATGGTCGCAGCATGAATATAAGATAATCACATCATGTCTCATCTCCTATCAAAATCACAACAAACCACATTACTCTTGGCACATCTATCGCTAGCCGCAGAACGGGGATTCATTACCCGAAGGCAGGAGTACATGCCACGCTACGGACACGACCTTCTATATGGACTTACGTACCTCGCAAGGGCACAACCATATAAGGACTTAAGGAGACTTGCCTCACAAGGGCAACCATATTACATCGACGGGGACAATTGTGCCGACGGCCGTAACAGCTCACATCGATAGGCTACATATTTCATATTCATACATAGATCATACCCACAAGTATAAACATTCATCATTTATGGCATAGATTATTTTATAAGTAAACCCACCTGGTACAGCAAAGGAAAGTGGCACACAATCAGGAGTAGGCAGCGAGCACAGCTCGTCAAACACCTACAACAATTAATATACTAAGATCAACACCTATTTGACCTTAGAGAACAAACACAAGCATACATTGGTCGAACTTGATTCGACCAAGTAGTTCGTGAAGTTCTGTGAACATTGGAACACTCGGACTTAACACTTAAACTTGACCAAAAATGCATTTAAACACCACACATGGACTTAGCACGCAAATCAAGGTCAAACGGTTCAAAGACACACTCAATAGTTTGGGAAAAACATAAAGAAGGCTCAGGACTGGCCCCGGGCTACTTACTGGCCCGGGCGGGGCACGGCTGGGCGCAGCC
>CACSLK010010271.1:0-10470 GCA_902706635.1 Striga hermonthica
ATTTAACTCATAATTTTCTCGCCCATGTTCATACCTGTCGCCTATTTAGCGCATGTTTCATCGCATATGTCTTCGTACTTTTTGGGGTGAAAAACTTAGCTTTTTATTGGGTGGTGTGAAAAACTTAGTGTGACTTCAGAACAGGGTGAAAATAGCTATTTCCTCTTTTTTGTACTTGCCCCTAATTACCTTTTTTTCCTTGACTTTTTTGAACGTGTACAATTTTGCTTCAAAACATGATGGGGCGATAAATATATGTTATCCACATCAAAAATGGGTACCGGTTTTGAAAACAAGTATTTCTGGAGACGTTGTGTACATTTTCATACTTGCCCCTATTTACCCTTATTTACCTCGACTTTTTTAAACGCGTATGACTTTGTGTCAAAACACAATGGGCAATAAATATATGTTATTCACATCAAATATTGGTGTCGTGTTCAAAAACAAGATTTTTCTGGAGACGTTGCGTACATTTTCGTACTTGTCCCTATTTACTCTTATTTTTCTCGACTTTTTTAAACATGCACGATTTTGTTTCAAAACACGATAGATCAATAAATATATGTTATACACATCAAATAATGGCGCCGTGTTCGAAAACAACTCTTTTCAAGAGACGTTGCTTACATGTTTTGTACCTGCCCCCATTTACACTTATTTTCCTCGACTTTTTTAAACGTGTATGATTTTGTTTCAAAACATGTTAGGGCGAAAATATATGTTATCCACATCAAATAATGGTGTCGTGTTCGAAACCAAGTCTTTTCAGAGACATTGCGTACATTTTCGTACTTGCCCCTATTTACCCTTATTTTTCTCGACTTTTTTAAACGTGTACGATTTTGCTTCAAAACACGATGGGGCAATAAATATATATTATCCACATCAAATAATGGTGTCGTGTTCGAAAACAAATCTTTCCGGAGACGTTGCGTACATTTTTATGCTTGCCCTTATTTACCCTTATTTTACTCGACTTTTTTAAACGTGTACGATTTTACTTCAAAAGACGATGGGGCAATAAATATATGTTATCCACATCAAATAATGGTGTCGTGCCGAAAACAAGTCATTCTGGAGATGTTGCGTACATTTTCGTACTTGCCCCTATTTACCCTTATTTTCCTCGACTTTTTTAAACGAGTATGATTTTGTTTCAAAACACGATCTGACAATAAATATATGTTATCCACATCAAATAATGGTGCCGGGTTCGAAAACAAGTCTTTCTGGAGACGTTGCGTACATTTTTACTTGCCCCTATTTACCCTTATTTTCATCGACTTTTTAAACGTGTACGATATTGC
The DNA here is from genome assembly GCA_902706635.1 of Striga hermonthica. NCBI lineage: Eukaryota > Viridiplantae > Streptophyta > Magnoliopsida > Lamiales > Orobanchaceae > Striga > Striga hermonthica. The sequence continues at coordinate 1,311 of CACSLK010010271.1, forward strand.
TTCAAAACACGATGGGGCGATAAATATATGTTATCCACATCAAATAATGGAGTCGTGTTCTGAAAAGAGTCTTTCCGGAGACGTTGCGTACATTTTTGTACTTGCCCCTATTTACCCTTATTTTTCTCGACTTTTTTAAACGTGTACGATTTTGCTTCAAAAAATGATGGGGCGATAAATATATGTTATCCACATCAAATAATGGTGCTGTGTTCGAAACAAGTCTATCCGCAGACGTTGCGTACATTTTTGTGCTTGCCCCTATTTACCCTTATTTTCCTCGACTTTTTTAAACATGTACGATTTTATTTCAAAATACGATGGGGCGATAAATATATGTTATCCACATCAAATAATAGTGACGTGTTCCAAAACAAGTCTTTCTGGAGACGTTGCGTACATTTTTGTACTTGCCCCCATTTACTCTTACTTTTCTCGACATTTTTAAATGTTTACGATTTTGCTTTGAAACACGATGGAGCGACTAATATATGTTATCCACATCAAATAATGGTGTCGTGTTCGAAAACAAGTCTTTTCGGAGACGTTGCTTACATTTTTCATACTTGCCCCCATTTATCTTTATTTTCCTCGACTTTTTTAAACTTGCACGATTTTGCTTTGAAACACTATGGGGCGACAATATATGTTATCCACATCAAATAATGGTGCCGTGTTCGAAAACATGTCTTTCCGGAGACGTTGCGTACATTTTCGTACTTGCCCCTATTTACCCTTATTTTTCTCGACTTTTTTAAACGTGTACGATTTTGCTTCAAAACACGATGGGGCGATAAACATATTTTATCCACATCAAATAATGGTGTCGTGTCCGAAAACAAGTCTTTCCGGAGACGTTGTGTACATTTTCATACTTTCTCCTATTTAACCTTATTTTCCTCGACTTTTTTAAACGTGTACGATTTTGCTTCAAAAAACGATGGGGCGATAAATATATGTTATCCACATCAAATAATAGTGACGTATTCCAAAACAAGTCTTTCTGGAGACGTTGCGTACATTTTTGTACTTGCCCCCATTTACTCTTATTTTTTTCGACTTTTTTAAATGTTTACGATTTTGCTTTGAAACACGATGGGGCGACTAATATATGTTATCCACATCAAATAATGGTGTCGTGTTCGAAAACAAGTCTTTTCGGAGACGTTGCTTACATTTTTCATACTTGCCCCCATTTATCCTAATTTTTCTCGACTTTTTTAAACGTGTACGATTTTGCTTTGAAACACAATGGGGCAATAATATATGTTATCCACATCAAATAATGGTGCCGTGTTCGAAAACATGTCTTTCCGGAGACGTTGCATAAATTTTCGTACTTGCCCCTATTTACCCTTATTTTCCTCGACTTCTTTAAACGTGTATGATTTTGCTTCAAAACACGATAGGGCAATAAATAAATTTTATCCACATCAAATAATGGTGCCGTGTTCGAAAACAAGTATTTCCGGAGACGTTGCGTACATTTTTGTGCTTGCCCCTATTTACCCTTATTTTTCTCGACTTTTTTAAACATGTACGATTTTGTTTCAAAATACGATGGGGCGATAAATATATGTTATCCACATCAAATAATAGTGACGTATTCCAAAACATGTCTTTCTGGAGACGTTGCGTACATTTTTGTACTTGCCCCCATTTACTCTTATTTTTTTCGACTTTTTTAAATGTTTACGATTTTGCTTTGAAACACGATGGGGCGACTAATATATGTTATCCACATCAAATAGGTGTCGTGTTCGAAAACAAGTCTTTTCGGAGACGTTGCTTACATTTTTCATACTTGCCCCCATTTATCCTTATTTTTCTCGACTTTTTTAAACGTGTACGATTTTGCTTTGAAACACTATGGGGCGATAATATATGTTATCCACATCAAATAATGGTGTCATGTTCGAAAACAACTCTTTCCAGAGGCGTTGCGTACATTTTCGTACTTGCCCCTATTTACCCTTATTTCTCTCGACTTTTTTAAACGTGTACGATTTTGCTTCAAAACACGATGGGGCGATAAATATATTTTATCCACATCAAATAATGGTGTCGTGTTCTAAAACAAGTCTTTCCGGAGACGTTGCGTACATTTTCGTACTTTCCCCTATTTACCCTTATTTTCCTCGACTTTTTTTAACGTGTACGATTTTTCTTTCAAAACACGATGGGGCTATAAATATATGTTATCCACATAAAATAATGGTGCCATGTTCGGAAACAAGTCATTCCAGAGACGTTGCTTACATTTTTCATACTTGCCACCATTTACCCTTATTTTTCTGAACTTTTTTAAACGTTTACGATTTTGCTTCAAAATACGATGGGGCAATAAATATATGTTATCCACATCAAATAATGGTGCCGTGTTCGAAAACAAGTCTTTCCGGAGACGTTGCGTACATTTTTACTTGCCCCTACTTACCCTTATTTTCATCGACTTTTTAAACGTGTACGATTTTGCTTCAAAACACGATAGAGCAATAAATATATGTTATCCACATCAAATAATGGCGCCGTGTTCGAAAACCACTCTTTCCAAGAGACGTTGCTTACATTTTTTGTACCTTCCCCCATTTACACTTATTTTTCTCGACTTTTTTAAACGTGTACAATTTTGCTTCGAAACAATATGGGGCGATAAATATATATAATCCACATCAAATAATGGTGTCGTGTCCAAAAACAAGTCTTTCCAGAGACGTTGCGTACATTTTCGTACTTGCCCCTATTTACCCTTATTTTTCTCGAATTTTTTAAACGTGTACGATTTTGCTTCAAAACACTATAGGGAGATAAATATATGTTATCCACATCAAATAATGGTGACGTGTTCGAAAACAACTCTTTCGGGAGACATTGCTTACATTTTTCGTACTTGCCCCCATTTACACTTATTTTCCTCGACTTTTTTAAACATGTATTATTTTGCTTCGAAACATGATGGGGCGATAAATATATATTATCCACGTCAAATGATAGTGCCGTGTCCGAAAACAAGTCTTTCTGGAGACGTTGCGTACATTTTCGTACTTGCCCCTATTTACCCTTATGTTCCTCGTCTTTTTTAAACGTGTACCATTTTTCTTCAAAACACGATGGGGCAATAAATATATGTTATCAACATCAAATAATGGTGCCGTGTTCGAAAACAAGTCTTTCCGGAGACATTGCATACATTTTCGTACTTGTCTATTTACCCTTATTTTCCTCGACTTTTTAAACGTGTACGATTTTACTTCAAAACACGATGGGGCGATGACATATCAAATATAGGTGTCGTGTTTGAAAACAAGTCTTTCCGTAGACGTTGCGTAAATTTCGTACTTGCCCCTATTTACCCTTATTTTGCTCGACTTTTTTAAACGTGTACGATTTTGTTTCAAAACACGGTAGGGCGATAAATATATGATGTCCACATCAAATAATGGTGCCGTGTTCAAAAACAAGTCTTTCCGGAGACATTGCGTACATTTTCGTACTTGCCCCTATTTACCCTCATTTTTCTCGACTTTTTTAAACATGTACGATTTTGCTTCAAAACACGATGGGGCAATAAATATATATTATCCACATCAAATAATGGTGCCGTGTTCGAAAACAAGTCTTTCCGGAGACGTTGCGTACATTTTTGTGCTTGCCCCTATTTACCCTTATTTTCCTCGACTTCTTTAAACGTGTACGATTTTGCTTCAAAAGACGATGGGGCAATAAATATATGTTATCCACATCAAATAATGGTGTCGTGCCGAAAACAAGTCTTTCCGGAGATATTGCGGACATTTTCGTACTTGCCCCTATTTACCCTTATTTTCCTCGACTTTTTTAAACGAGTATGATTTTGTTTCAGAACACGATCGAGGGATAAATATATGTTATCCACATCAAATAATGGTTCCGTTTTGGAAAACAAGTCTTTCCAGAGACATTGCGTACATTTCGTACTTGCCTTTATTTACCCTTATTTTCCTCGACTTTTTTAAACGTGTACGATATTGGTTCAAAACACGATGGGCGATAAATATATGTTATCCACATCAAATAATGGTGTTGTGTTCGAAAACAAGTCTTTCCGGAGACGTTGCGTATATTTTCGTACTTGCCCCTATTTACCATTATTTTGCTCGACTGTTTAAACGTGTATGATTTTGCTTCAAAACACGATGGGGCGATAAAAATATGTTATCCACATCAAATAATGGTGCCGTGTTCGAAAACAAGTCTTTCCGGAGATGTTGTATACATTTTCGTACTTGCCTATTTACCCTTACTTTCCTCGACTTTTTAAACGTATACGATTTTACTTCAAAACACGATGGGGCGATAACATATCAAATACAGGTGTCGTGTTTGAAAACAAGTCTTTCCGGAGACGTTGCGTACATTTTCGTACTTGCCCCTATTTACCCTTATTTTTCTCGACTTTTTTAAATGTGTATGTTTCTGCTTCAAAAACGATGGGGCGATAAATATATGTTATCCACATCAAATAATGGTGCCGTGTTCGAAAACAAGTCTTTCCGAAGACGTTGCATACATTTTCATACTTGCCTATTTACCCTTATTTTCCTCGAATTTTTAAACGTGTACGATTTTACTTCAAAACACAATGGGGCGATAACATATCAAATACAGGTGTCGTGTTTGAAAACAAGTCTTTCCGGAGACGTTGCGTACATTTTCGTACTTACCCCTATTTACCCTTATTTTTCTCGACTTTTTTAAACGTGTACGATTTTGTTTCAAAACACGGTAGGGCGATAAATATATGTTATCCACATCAAATAATGGTGCCGTGTTCGAAAACAAGTCTTTCCGGAGACATTGCGTACATTTTTGTACTTGCCCCTATTTACCCTTATTTTTCTCGACTTTTTTAAACGTGTACGATTTTGCTTAAAAACACGGTGGGGCGATAAATATATGTTATCCACATCAAATAATAGTGATGTGTTCCAAAACAAGTCTTTCTGGAGACGTTGCGTACATTTTTGTACTTGCCCCCATTTACTCTTATTTTTCTCGACTTTTTTAAATGTTTACGATTTTGCTTTGAAATACGATGGGGCGACTAATATATGTTATCCACATAAAATAATGGTGTCGTGTTCAAAAACAAGTCTTCCGGAGACGTTGCTTACATTTTTCATACTTGCCACCATTTATCCTTATTTTTCGTAACTTTTTTAAACGTTTACGATTTTGCTTCAAATATGATGGGGCAATAAATATATGTTATCCACATCAAATAATGGTGACGTGTTCGAAAAAAAGTCTTTCTGGAGACGTTGGTTACATTTTTCATACTTGCCGCCATTTATCCTTATTTTTTTCGACTTTTTTAAACGTGTACAATTTTGCTTTGAAACACGATGGGGCGATAATATATGTTATCCATATCAAATAATGGTGTCGTGTTCGAAAACAAGTTTTTCCGGAGACGTTGCGTACATTTTCGACTTGACCCTATTTACCCTTATTTTCCTCGTCTTTTTTAAACGTGTACGATTTTGCTTCAAAACACGATGGGGCGTTCAATATATGTTATCCACATCAAATAATGTTGCCGTGTTCGAAAACAAGTCTTTAAAACTTGCCCCTATTTACCCTTATTTTCCTCGACTTCTTCAAAAGTATACCATTTTTCTTCAAAACACGATGGGGCAATAAATATATGTTATCAACATCAAATAATGTGCCATGTTCGAAAACAAGTCTTTCCGGAGACGTTGCATTCATTTTCGTACTTGCCTATTTACCCATATTTTCCTCGACTTTTTTAAACGTGTACGATTTTACTTCAAAACACGATGGGGCGATAACATATCAAATAATGGTGTCGTGTTCGAAAACAAGTCTTTCTGGAGATGTTGCGTACGTTTTCGTACTTGCCCCTATTTACCCTTATTTTTCTCGACTTTTTTAAACGTGTACGATTATGTTTCAAAACACGGTAGAGCGATAAATATATGTTATCCACATCAAATAATGGTGCCGTGTTCGAAAACAAATCTTTCCGGAGACATTGCGTACATTTTCGTACTTGCCCCTATTTACCCTTATTTTTCTCGACTTTTTTAAACGTGTACGATTTTGCTTCAAAACACGATAGTGCAATAAATTTATGTTATCCACATCAAATAATGGTGTCGTGTTCGAAAAAAACTCTTTCCAAGAGACGTTGCTTACATTTTTCGTACCTGCCCCCACTTACACTTATTTTCCTCGACTTTTATAAACGTGTAAAATTTTGCTTCAAAAAATGATGGGGCCATAAATATATATATCCACATCAAATAATGGTGTCGTGTTCGAAAACAAGTCTTTCCAAAGACGTAGCGTACATTTTCGTACTTGCCCCTATTTACCCTTATTTTTCTCGACTTTTTTAAACGTGTACGATTTTACTTCAAAACACGATGGGGAAATAAATATATGTTATCCACATCAAATAATGGTGCCTTGTTCGAAAACAACTCTTTCCGGATACATTTTCGTACTTGCCCCTATTTACCCTTATTTTCCTCGATTTTGAACATGTACGATTTTGCTTCAAAACACGATGGGGCAATAAATATATGTTATCCACATCAAATAATGGTGTCGTGTTCAAAAACAAGTCTTTCCGGAGACGTTGCGTACATTTTTTTACTTGCCTTTTTACCCTTATTTTTCTCGACTTTTTTAAGCTTGTACGATTTTGCTTCAAAACACGATGGGGCGATAAATATATGTTATCGACATCAAATAATGGTGTCGTGTTCGAAAACAAGTCTTTTCGGAGACGTTGCGTACATTTTCGTACTTGCCCCTATTTATCCTTATTTTTCTCAACTTTTTTTAAACGTGTACGATATTGCTTCAAAACACTATGGGATATATGTTATCAACATCAAATAATGGTGTCGTGTTCGAAAACAAGTCTTTTTGGAGACGCTGCGTACATTTTCGTACTTGTCCCTATTTACCCTTATTTTCCTCTACTTTTTTAAACGTGTACTATATTGCTTCAAAACACGATGGGGCGATAAATATATGTTATCCAAATCAAATAATGGTGCGGTGTTCGGAAACAAGTCTTTCCAGAGATGTTGCGTACATTTTTTGTACTTGCCCCTAATTACCTTTTTTTTCCTCGACTTTTTTAAACGTGTACGATTTTGCTTCCAAACACGATGGGGCGATAATATATGTTATCCTCATCAAATAATAGTGTCGTGTTCGAAAACAAGTCTTTCCGTATACGTTGCGTACATTTTCGTACTTGCCCCCATTTACCCTTATTTTCTTCGACTTTTTTAAACGTGTACGATTTTGTTTCAAAACACGATGGGGCGGTAAATATATGTTATCCACATCAAATAATAGTGACGTGTTCCAAAACAAGTCTTTCTGGAGACGTTGCGTACATTTTTGTACTTGCCCCCATTTACTCTTATTTTTCTCGACTTTTTTAAATGTTTACGATTTTGCTTTGAAACACGATGGGGCGACTAATATATGTTACCCACGTCAAATAATGGTGTCGTGTTCAAAAACAAGTCTTTCCGGAGACGTTGCTTACATTTTTCATACTTGCCCCCATTTATCCTTATTTTTCTCGACTTTTTTAAACTGTACGATTTTGCTTTGAAACACAACGGGGCAATAATATATGTTATCCACATCAAATAATGGTGCCGTGTTCGAAAACATGTCTTTCCGGAGACGTTGCATACATTTTCGTACTTGCCCCTATTTACCCTTATTTTCCTCGACTTTTTTAAACGTGTATGATTTTGCTTCAAAACACGATGGGGCGATAAATATATGTTATCCAAATCAAATAATGGTGCCGTGTTCGAAAACAAGTCTTTCCAGAGATGTTGCGTACATTTTTTGTACTTGCCCCTAATTACCTTTTTTTTCCTTGACTTTTTTAAACGTGTACGATTTTGCTTCCAAACACGATGGGGCGATAATATATGTTATCCACATCAAATAATAGTGTCGTGTTCAAAAACAAGTCTTTCCGGATACGTTGCGTACATTTTCGTACTTGCCCCCATTTACCCTTATTTTCTTCGACTTTTTTAAACGTGTACGATTTTGTTTCAAATCACGATGGGGCGATAAATATATGTTATCCACATCCAATAATGGTGTCGTGTTCAAAAACAAGTCTTTGCGGAGACGATGCTTACAATTTTGCTTCAAAACACAATGGGCAATAAATATATGTTATCCACATCAAATATTGGTGTCGTGTTCAAAAACAAGTCTTTTCTGAGACGTTGCGTACATTTTCGTACTTGCCCCCATTTACCCTTATTTTTCTCGACTTTTTTAAACGTGTATGATTTTGCTTCAAAACACAATGTGCAATAAATATATGTTATCCACATCAAATATTGGTGCCATGTTCAAAAACAAGTCTTTCTGGAGACGTTGCGTGCATTTTCATACTTGCCCCTATTTACCCTTATTTTTCTCGACTTTTTTAAATGTGTACGATTTTGCTTCAAAACACGATAGAGCAATAAATATATGTTATCCACATCAAATAATGGCGCCGTGTTCGAAAAAAACTCTTTCCAAGAGATGTTGCTTACATTTTTTGTACCTGCCCCCATTTACACTTATTTTCCTTGACTTTTTTAAACGTGTACAATTTTGCTTCGAAACACGATGGAGCGATAAATATATATTATCCACATCAAATAATGGTGTCGTGTCTGAAAAGAAGTCTTTCCAGAGACGTTGAGTACATTTTCGTACTTGCCCCTATTTACCCTTATATTTCTCGACTTTTTTAAACGTGTACGATTTTGCTTCAAAACACGATAGGACGATAAATATATGTTATCCACATCAAATAATGGTGCCGTGTTCGAAAACAACTCTTTCTGGAGACATTGCTTACATTTTTCGTACTTGCCCCCATTTACACTTATTTTCCTCGACTTTTTTAAACGTGTATTATTTTGCTTCGAAGTACGATGTGACAATAAATATATATTATCCACATCAAGTAATAGTGCCGTGTCCGAAAACAAGTCTTTCTGGAGATGTTGCGTACATTTTCGTACTTGCCCCTATTTACCATTATTTTCCTCGACTTTTTTAAACGTGTACCATTTTTCTTCAAAACACGATGGGGCAATAAATA
>CACSLK010010274.1:27012-41248 GCA_902706635.1 Striga hermonthica
GCCTCCTTTCAGTAGAAATGAACGAAAGCGCTAGAGGCAAAACTCTCGCACGAGACGTCATGTTGAGTGCGGTTAAGACCGCATGTCTGCTCAGGGAGGGGAGGGAGAGAGGCTCCATTCGGCAGAGCACTTAGGAGCTCACCAACAGAGTGAGGCTGGTGAATAGCTATATGCTCAGCTGAGCTCTCAATCTCAGCAGCGGGGTGATGTGCCAGCTCATCCCCTTTCAGGAGAGCGGTGCCGAGAGCACTCCTCATCTCCAGGGGGCGGTCCAGGCTAGATGGGTGAACCGACAAAAGAACAACATTGTGAGTGTTGTCATTAGATAGATGGATAGACGTGCCACTAGTCGAGGTGTCCGGCTGCTCCAGATCCTCAACGAGAACATCGTCATCGTCTAAGAGAAGAAGGTCTGAAGACCTACGGGGGTCACTCGTAGAGGGCTCAGTCTCATCCTCTGCCTCAGGGGAGAGGATAACAAAGAACGAGTGATTGGCCTTAAAGGCCGACTGTAAGGTGTCTCTGGGGATAAAGCCTGAGGCCATGGCCTTGGGCCCTACTGAAGCCAACTGCTTAGGCTGGTTCGGATGAACTTCCTTCTCAGTGTGGGCAATGGCGCCCATCACATCCTTGCTCTTATCCTTGGCCCCCTTTGGGGACCGGGCGCGTGGAGAGGGCCTTTGCCCTTTCCTTTCGGGTCCCTTCGGCCGTTGAAGGGTCCCGGCTGAGTCGCACGGTGGCGCTGGGGCAAGTGGTTTGTGGCTTATTGCCACTGATGTAGCAATCAGCCGCAATATGTCCCACATGACAGCACGATAAACTGAAAGCGGAGATCTTCTCATAGATCACCCACTGAGCAAAAGTCTCCGAACCCTGCTCAATCTCAATCTCATGGACGGGCTCAACCCTGAGATCGATTCAAGACAAAACCGAGCCAAATTAGCCCTCGACTGGAGGGCTGTCGGGCCATCAATATGGACCGGTTTTCTGACACACTTTGCAAGTGTGGTGATGGAATCCCGGTCATAAAGCTGTGGTGGAAGGCCGGGGAGGCGGCACCACACGGGGACGACAGACGTCTCCGTCTTCGGGTTGAACCCAGAAGTATACTTGAACACCCTGGTTGGGCATCAGCACACAGGAATAGAGGTCTTAATCCAAGCCTCATTGTAATCCTCGGGAAGGTAGAAAGAGACTAGGAGATGGTTGAAATTATAACACTTATAGAAAAATCTACCTTAAAACCCAACTTACCTAATCCAACAGATATATCTCGGGGGGCAGGGATAGCATAAGAGAACTTTAATACCAAGGTGTTAGCTAACTTACCGGCAAGGGTGTCAGCTTCGGCCTGAGTGAATCGAACCTTCACCTTGTTTTCCTCTGAGCGGTAGATGGTCCGACAAGCATGATCATAGTCCCCGTCTAAGATAAACTCCTTGGGCGACGGCCCCGGGGTGCCTGAGCCGTCATTTCTCCTTCCCGTGATAGCCTCCCGGTAGGAAAGAGGCTCGTTGGGTGTGGTCAGAGGAGGCCCAGCCATAGCGGGGGTGGCCGTGGATGTGCCCATCGGTGGCGTCCCTTTAGGGGAGTGACCCGAGGGGTGGGTTGCGGTGACCACCCCATCCTCGCGCACATATACGATGGACGAATGGTAAGCTCCAGTGGCAATGGTAGAGCTTTCGGCAAGTTGCTCGGTCGGATAGGGTAAATTTGGCCATCTTCCGAGATTCCCGATGGTAGGGAAAAATCCAGTGCGGTCCCGGTGAATTGTCGGCCGGCTGGGGGTCGGTAGCCGTGACAATGTCGGAGCCAGCAGGGGCCTGGTGATCGCGAGACAGGTGGTAAGCTGCTGGCGTAAAGCGGGCTGGGAATGGAGGTTTATATTGGGCTTGGGGGTATTGGATTGTGTGGCTATGATGGTTGAGTGCTGGGAGACGGGCTGGGGAGATGTGGTTGATATTGGTTAATCAGAATTGGTTGGATGATTGATGTGGGCTGGGGAAAGGGTGAGGTGAAAATGGGTTGGGTGAATGGCCCAGATGCAGGTGGCCGAGAGGGAAGCGGGTTGTGAGGGAGAAATTTGGGGTTGTGGGCTGATTGTCGTCATGATGGGTTGAGGGGGGAGAAAAGACAGCCCCGATGGTAGAGGCCCATAAATGAAGAGGTTATTGGGCTGGGCGAAAGAGAAATGGGGAGGAAGGTGGGCTAAATGAGGAGAAGGCCCAAAATGGGTAATGGATGAAAGTAACCTGGGAAAATCAGGCCCGACTACGTGTCCTTGGAGCTGAGGGAAGGTGGTGCCGCCATCCACGTGGCCAATAAGCGCAGATTAGGATAAGAAGAGTCGCCGCCACCATGCAAAGAGGTCCGCGGCGGATTGGGATCTTTGGCCGCCGGAGAAGGGGGGGGAGAATCTGGCCGAGAAGACAACAGCAGAGATCCAAAACGGACCTCTAAAATTAATTTGCTTGGGTCGGTGACCCAGCCTCATGAAAACAAAACATCCATTCCTGGGACGGTGAGGGGATAGTGGACTTCTGAGGTTGACTTCCCGATGGAGGAGACGGTATAGCTGCCGACGGGTGTGATGAACGATCGCAGTTTTTGTCTATTTGGTGTGAGTAATCGCGCACTCAGGGCCTTCGACTACACACGATAGGTGTGACTAACAGATGCACTTAAGGCCTTCTCTTAGACACGTGTGACTTCAAGACGCTCTAAGGGCCTTCTCTCCGACACGATTTGTATGATAAACAAGCACTACGACCTTGTTTAAACACACTATAGAACACAATGTTCCCCCTTTTCTATTCACTCATGAATTCCAAGACTTATAATTATGAAGAGGTATATGTGTATTTATAGGTGCATAAAGTAAATCTAAGTCTAACTAAACTGGATCTCCTAATTCAATAATTAAAAGCAATAAGGAAATAAAATCCTAGTATTACTAAAACTCCTAAATACTTGACTTGCACTCCAATTTACTTGAAGCCCAAGTCATCTCCTCAGAAACTCCCTTCGCACGCCGCCTCATCACACCGCCTCCTGCGCGCGCCGCCCTTGGCGTTCCTAGACCTCGGCGCGCGAGGCATCGCGCGCCTCGTCCGTCTCACGTGCGTACGCCGCCCTCGCCTCACCTATTCCTACGGGGCATAGGTCTCTCGCGCTTGTTCCACAATTGTGCGCCATTGCGCGCGCCTCATGCCCGTCGCTTGTCTCCTGCGCGTGTGCGCCCGCGCCCAGTATTCCTAAGCCTGCACGGCTTAGGCTTTGCGCGTCTGCCCCATACTCGCGCGTCAATGCACGCACTCCGTCGTTATCATCTTCCTCGCGCGTGTGGTACCGCGCGCTCGCCATTTCTAGGCCCGTGTGTTGCCCACTCGCGCGCCCTTCGCACCCCGCCAGCTCTTCGCGTGACGCCCACGCGTCCCAGCCACCCACGCGAGTTCCGCGCACGCCACTTGCGTCCATCCCGATTGCGCTGTCGTCTCGCGCCCCGCGCGTTGCATCCATCGCCCAAGTGCTCCAATCGCCTACCGCGCATCCCCGTGCACCCACCGCACTGTGCGTACCGCTAACCTCCGTTGCTGGCCTGTCTGCTGCGCATCCGCATACGCCCAGTGCTATCTCGTGATCACTCGGCCATTCGTGCGCATCAAGGCACGATGCGTGCTCTTTGCTCGTGCTCGCCCCTTTATCGTCGATCGTCTTCGTTGGCTCCCCCGATGGTCCTGGCTCGTCTTATGGGTCCCATCCTTCCAACCCAATGCAATCTCCAGCACGCAATATCCATCCATCTTCCATCCTTTTCTTACCACGCCTTTTTGCCTCTATTTTCCAAGCTCGTTTCTTTCTCGCACAAGGCCCACAACAACGACTCGCCTTCTTAACCTTTGCCTTCCATCGCCTTCGAGCTTGCCTAGCCTTGTGTTTCCCCGCCTTTGACCTTGGACCACATCCCTTTGGCCAATCTCTCACGCATGAAGGATGATAAATCGGACTAGATGGCTCCTCCAGCATGTTTTCCAACCATATATCGAGATCTTCGACCATCCCGTCGCTTGACTCACCGAGGTTAATAACCACTTCCGTATCATTCCCCTCCTCTTCAAGACTTTCCTTATCCTCAAGGATAATGAAATTAAGCGCACCTTCATCATCATTGTTTTGAATTTCGGCACATCAGCTTCCCTGGCTTCCATGAGTTGTCGTTTGAACTCCTCCAAATTTCTTCGTTCATGAAGCTCCTCAAAATACGTTTGCTCCCACGGGGTCAAATCCCTCTCCAAGCCTTCCAGATACTCGAGATCTTCCAAATCTAACTCATCCAGTGGCTAGAACCTCATGACTCTTTTTTGTTAAAGACTCTATGAGTAAAATCAATCAACTAGATGACACTTTTTTCTTTCTTTTTTTGACACTCAATTCACGAAAAAAATTCGAAGAAAAGAAGGAAAATTCAAATAAAAAATTCGAACCAAAAAGAAAAAGAAATTCGGCCCCTCAGCAAAAGGCAAAGCGAAAAAAAAATAAAAAGATAGATAGACAAAAACTTTGATCGGACAGTCTCTCAATGAAAGGACCAGTGATGAACGATCGCGGTTTTTGTCAATTTGGTGTGAGTAATCGCGCACTTAGGGCCTTCTACTACACACGATAGGTGTGACTAAGAGACGCACTTAAGGCCTTCTCTTAGACACGTGTGACTTCAAGACGCTCTAAGGGCCTTCTCTCCGACATGATTTGTATGATAACACGCACTACGGCCTTGTTTAAACACACGATAGAACACAATGTTCCACCTTTTCTATTCACTCATCAATTCCAAGACTTATAATTATGAAGAGGTACATGGGTATTTATAGGTGCATAAAGTAAATCTAATCCTAACTAAACTAGATCTCCTAATTCAATAATTAAAAGCAATAAGGAAATAAAATCATACTACTACTAAAACTCCTAAAGGCTTGACTTGCACTCCAATTTACATGAAGCCCAAGTCATCTCCTCAAAAACTCACTTCGCACGCCGCCTCATCGCACCGCCTCCTGCGCGTGCCGCCTGTTATCATCCGACTCGGTAATCCATTATTAAGAGCCTTAAATGGTGCCTCGAGCAATTTAGCGCTTACACCGACCCTGTTCGACATTTCCCCGGTTCGTAGGACGAACCGGACTGACCTTAGAAGACCGAAGTGACCATCGCCAACCGGAGTCATCCCTACCGAGATCAACACGAACCAAGGTTGTCACCTCCTAAAGCAGGTGACAAGGCGCCTACACGCCCCTTTCACGATCCCCGAGATCTGCTATCACTCCTTTGGGGCCCACTAAATCTACCGCCCATCTAAAAGTAGCTTAATGGAAAAAGTAACGCACGGATCCCGATATATGTACCGAAAAAGTTACTATAAATAGTGAACTGACACTACTTGTACGGGATTTGAGTTTTTTCTTCCAAACACCGAACTCTTTTATAATGAAACATGAAACAGCTCTCATAAGCTTTTCACCTCGGTTCACCTCGGACTGGGGCCATTATTGAGTATTTTACCCATACTTTACGTTCGAATTGATCATCATCATTAAATAAATACAGAACTAAATCATTGTTAGGAATCACATAACAACAGTTTGGCGCTAGAAGGAGGGCCTCATACGTGATTTGAGGTTAATCTCCGATTCTTGTTTAGTGATTAACGTCAGTCATATCAATCATGTCTCATTCAGATCATCGTGGTCATACGTCGCGAGATGGCCACAGTCGTAGTGCTGCGCAATTCGCCAGACGACAAGCAGCAGCCCCCAATATACTAGATTATACTGTTATGTTCCAAAATCCAGAGTTTGCACATGGGTTCGCCGCCCTGATGGCTCAAACAATCCCTGTAACATCAACAACTGCACCAGGACAATCCATAATACCCACGACTCCCGCAAATCCGCAGAATCCACCGGTGCGACAAGACGGCGGAAGAACCACTTTTCACGCCACGTCTCAACCTCGCAGTCGAACGTCGCAGCCGCCTCCAGAACAAACCACACGTCGCACCGATGTTGGACGCAATCCCCTCGTACTTCCTCACGAAGAAACTGCCGAAAGTCAGTCTGGACATTCACGGCGGTCACCACCTCATGCGCGACATCGAATCCCCTCTAATCCGGTGCAAACTGACCTTCGTCAGCATATTGAGAGAAACCGAGCTCGCCAAGAATCTTCCGAACTCGAAACATTGCGACCAAGAATCGCCGAGTTGGAAATTCGGCAAAGGATGCCCGAAGACCCCCCTCGGCAGACCTCAACTTCGGCATAAGTATATCTGGAAGCCGACTCCCCTCTCACACCGGAGCTCACTTTGGAACCTGTACCTGGGAAAGTCAAAGTTCCTCAAATTGGGTTATACGATGATACTTCAGACCCCGACTCACACCTCGGTCACTATATTTTGTGGATGGATCTGCATAGGGCCTCAGACGCACTTCGGTGTCGCATGTTTTCTCTTACGTTGGGACCTCGGGCTCAAAGTTGGTACCATTCTCTTCCTCCTCATTCTATTTGGAAGTGGCAACAGTTGAGGTCAGCTTTCCGATCTCATTTCATCGGGGCCCAAGTGTGTTTAATTCCGAAAGAATCCCTTGCAAACGCGACTCAAAAAGATGATGAAAGCGTCAAGGACTACATCGCTCGATTTAACGACCGAGTTCAGAATATGGAGCCGTGTCATCCTGAAACCTTGCTTGTTATGGCTATCGCCGGGCTGAAACCGAACTCGATTTTTCGCTGGACATTGTGTCAAAATAAACCAAACACCTTTCAAGAATTCCTTGCTCGAGCTCAACAACACATCATAGCCGAAGAAGCCATGTCGGTACCCGAATTTAGTTTTAACCTAAAGTCTTCTAAGACGGGAACCGACGAGAATAAAAAAAATACTAATGAATGTTTGAGTTTGTTAGCTGCATTGTTACGCTTAATCGGTCATCCGCAGCTCAGAAAGTTTTATCGCAATACCGATCCCCAAAAACGAGGGCCAGGGCGTCAAATTGAATCTTATGATGAAGACGAAGAGGAGGACCGAGGTGCTATGCCGAAGCGCATTCGACAGGGAGACAAAGAAGTGTTCATGTTCACCTCGGAAACGTCTAACACTAAACCAACAGGAAACTCTCGTGGACGCAAACGAAGCCGATCTCCTAGTCCAATGCAAATTACTGTTCATCGAGTTAATACGAATAATTCCTGAGGTAATTCATCTCGTCGACAAATCAAGCCTTACGCCCGGCAAGCTTACAACTCCAGCAGACAAGTGTACACCACCGATCTGAGAGACATCCTCAATAACCAGAACTGTCCCATAACTTTTAATATGGAGGATGCGAATCATTTTGCACACCCTCACTCGGACGCACTTGTTATTACTGTCCCTATATATGGAATCCCAGTACATCGCGTAATGGTCGATACCGGGGCCTACTCGAGCATTTTGATGCTAAAAGCTTTTGACAAAATGGGACTGGATCCCGCCGACATCCGACCTTGCAACGACCAAATACAAGGGTTTAACAGTAGCATTTCAAGACCCATCGGCGAGATTACTTTACCTGTCCGATTTGGTACAGCTGAACGCGTTACCAAACTTGTTATGGAGACTTTTAAAGTCCTTGACATCAACAACGAGTACAATGCGATCATCAGAAGAACCGCTTTGTACAAACTCCGAGTTGCAGTTTCCATCTTTCACTATGCCCTTAAATTTCCAACGACCCGAGGAGAAGGGACACATTTCGGAGATCAAAGAGAAGATCGAGAAATTGTCAGTTTCATACCATCCCCCGGAGTCTATTCCACCACTCCGGTTAACGAAGAGAATTCCCTACTACAGAACACCTCGGACGACGCAGTTTCCGAAAGGCCGAACCACAACGCCGATGTTCCTCCTACCTCGGATCCCTTATCTGAAGACCGAGGTAGACGGACCGGAAAGGAGCCACTCCGTGAAGAAGACGAGTTGGAACCAAGAGCTCAATTCAAAGAAAAAAGCCGAAGTGATCGAGCTGAGCCCAGAGAAGAAGTAGAGTTGATCTATATCGACGAACCAATCTTTCAAAAATCGTTGCGTATTGGGTGCCGTTTACAAGAACCTCTCCGGTCCGAACTCGTCTCGTTCCTCAAGAATAATTCTGATGTTTTTGCTTGGAAACATGAAGACATGAAGGGCATCGACCCCGGTGTCGCTAGCCACAAGTTGAACCTTGATCGAACTGTCCGACCAATCGTTCAAAAAAGAAGAAAATTTGGACGGGATCGTCAGAAAGCGTTGGAAGAGGAAGTCAAGAAACTCATCGACAACAAGTTCATTAAAGAGGCCAAATATCCGACATGGGTCTCAAATCCCGTCCTCGTCAAGAAAAGCAATGGCCTATGGAGGTTGTGTATCTACTTTTCCGATTTAAACAAGGCGTGCCCGAAAGACAGTTACCCGCTCCCGCATATAGATTATATGGTTGATGCCACATCGGGACAAGAGTTGATGAGCTTCATGGATGCCTACTCCGGTTATAACCAAATTCCTATGGATCCCGAAGATTCAGAACACACCTCGTTTTATTCGGCACGGGGCCTATACTGCTATACCATGATGCCATTGGGATTAAAAAACGCTGGGGCCACTTATCAGCGTCTTGTCAACAAGATGTTTGCCAATTTGATAGGTCATACCATGGAAGTTTATGTAGACGACATGCTCGTCAAGTCGGTGCACGCTTTTGATCATATAACACACCTTCAGGACATGTTCAATATCCTCCGATCTTATTCCATGGTCTTAAATCCCAAGAAATGCACCTTCGGAGTTGAGTCTGGAAAATTTCTAGGATATATGGTCAGCCAACGTGGAATCGAGGCCAACCCGGCCAAGATAAAAGCCATTCAAGATTTGACTCCCCCAACCTCGGTCAAGGGCGTACAGGCCCTAACTGGCCGACTTGCTGCACTTAACCGGTTCATCTCCAAATCCACAGATCGTTGTAAACCTTTTTTCGAAGCAATCAAAAAAGGAAAGCGCTTTGAATGGACCGAACAGTGTCAGAAGGCCCTCATCAGCATTAAGGAAACACTTGCCTCTCCACCGACGTTACAAAAGCCGAAACCCGAGAAAATGTTGTTTTTGTACCTCGGAGTCAGTGATTCAGCGATCAGTGCTGTTTTTGTAATATCCCGATATTTAATCGGTATAAATTACGTTTTAGTTCCGATATAATAATGTTGTCAATTATTATTTTCGGAATTAATTATTTTCAGTTGAGATTACCGAAATCTATTTTCGACGTACCGTTTACGTTCGGAATAATTTTGATAATTAAGTAATATGTTTAATTGAATAATTAAACATAGTTAGTGATTAATTAAGCAAATTAATCACATTTTTTAAGTCAAAACCGTGACTTAGTGAAGTAGTCCCAAATTCAGCTAATAAAAAAATGAAAATTTCATTATCAATTAGAAGTCAAATTTCTCATCTTTTAGCTTAATACGTGGCAAGATTTAAAGATGCTTAGTCATTCCTACAATAGCTCAATTAAGAGCAATTGTTAAGCCATTAAAAAACCACGTTTCACCACCCTAAATTCCTAAAATTTTTCTCTCTCGGTTTTGGAGGAGAGACTTTCATTTTCACTTCTTTTCTCTCCCTTCAAGTTCAGCAAACAGAGACTGAGATAGAGAAACCAAATTTTGTTCCATAACTTAAGCCTATCAAGAAGAAAATTCACCGCTATCACACGGCAAAGACACACACACCACACCGGTTACACTCACGCAAGAACAGAAGGGAAAATTCTAAGCAAATCTTGTGAATTCGATCGAGGTTTGACGAAGGTAATTCAGAGTTACCTCTGAATTGGTCATGTAAAAGTGAATTAGTTCGGATTTTATTGTAGTTAGGAGCAATTCGCCGTGTATATTAGTGAAGGTCCGTGTGTGTGTGTTAATGTGTAGAATTGAGTTCAGACACCGTGTTTATTGCAGAATTTTGGCAGTATCAGACCTTAATTAGCTGAGATTTGTAATTGAGTGATCAGTTTTGAAGTGTTAGATGTTGTTGTATGATCGGTTATCGGCCGAGGAGGTGGCAGCGCACATCGCGCATGCCACGGGCTGTCGTGTTTGGTTCAATTATAGTCTCGGTTGTTTATTCAGGTCATGTTTTCATAGATTGAAATGTTGTTCATGTTATATTGATATGTTGTTGCCGAGGAAAAAGATTAAGTTGGCCGAGTGTCGGCCATTGCCGTTAGCGGCGCATGGCGTGCCGCCGCGGCCCTTATTCAGTCATTAGTGCATAGTTTTATTAATTCCAGTAAATTTCAGAATGATGTTAAGTTAAGTCAAAAGATGTTAATTAGAGTCAGTTCGGTCGGAGGTTAATGCCGGAAGGCCGGTGAGTGTCGGCCGAGGTCGCGCTGCCGCACACAGCGGCAGCAGCGCATCGGCCAGCAGCCCTTGTGCCAGGCAGCGTGCGCAAGCGAGGTTATGTGCGCGTTGCCTGTGCGCGGTAGCATTGCGGGCATTGTCCAGTGCGCGTCCGCAGCCCAGTCATGCCCAGCGGACACCTCAATGCCGCTGGCAGTCAGCCCGTCAATCCCAGCGCCCGCGGTCAATCCGGACAGCGCCCGTGTGCGCAGCTTCGGCAGGCCGTTGGCCAAGCCAACAACCGTTAGTCCGGTTAAGCGGACCGATTGTCCGGTCCAGACCGGTTCAGACCGGCTGGCCGGTTCAGCAGCATTTTGAGCCGGTTTAGCCATTTTTAGCCCGGTTTAGCATCTTGAGTCATTTTCAGTAAATTTTCCGGGAATATTTCAGTTCAGAAAAATCATGTCCAAATCAGTTCAGCTTAATTCAGTTCCGGTTAATCCGGATAAGTCTAAAAATCAGATTAAGTTTAATAGAGCATCTTAACGAGATTAATCAGTTAAATTAAGCAGTCTGAGCATAGTCAATAGTAATTGTTTATATTATTTTCAGTTTAACAGGCATCAGCACTACCTATCAGTTCAGCAGTTCAGGTGGGGACTCAGACTAAGTACTACATTGTTTATAATTGCTCTACCATGTTTGAGGTATGTATTTTTCAGTAACCACTCGGGATGGTCGCCGGTCCATTCTGGGTTCTAGTGGCCTTATCTAACCACTAGAGTGTGCACATGGTCCGGTATTAGTTTGTGCCGGGAGATAGCGGCATTAGTTTGTGCCGAGCGGCATTAGTTCTGTGCCGAGCAGATTCAGTTACGTGACTTCGGTCGCGAGTTCAGACCGGTATCAGTTCAGTTCAGTTCAGATATATATGCTTAGTTCATGATATTGTTATTATTTACGATGTTTTACATTAGTATGAGTTTCCACGGAGCACAGTGCCTAGTGCTCACGCCCAAGTTATATCTTACTTTTTAGGTCAGCAGGTCGGGCCGGCGGTGTGACATGACGGGAGCAGCTCGGGACAGTCAGGACATTTATTTATATGTTTTGGACTGTATAACTAATATTTACGCTTCCGCCTACGTTTTGACTATCTTTTGACGATGGTTGATGATTTTGACGATTTTATCATATTTTGATAAACTTTTCAGATAAACGGTTTTTGAATAACCGGACGTTTTTAATAAGTTAAAACAACGATTTTTCTAAAGATAAGTAAAGATTTTCACGGTAGCACCCCAAATCAGTTTCGCAAAGTAAAAATATTTTAGTTTTCACAGACTTTGCGAATAAATGCGCTACTCTGATTTATCTAGTAAGGTGGGGTGTTACAATTGGTATCAGAGCACGTTTCTGCGTCTCTGATAAGTTTTCAGTCAGATAAGTTTTCAGTTAAATAAGTTTTCAGTCAGATAAGCTTTCAGTCAGTCAGTCTTCAGATAAGTTTTCAGTAAGTAAGTTTTCAGTAATTTTTCAGAAAAGTTTTCAGAAAAGTTTACAGTCCGAAATTTTCAGTAAAAACCCGAACCGTCATGTTCACGCCCCGCCGACAACAGGTAAGTGCTGTTGCAATTCAGTTTTCAGTTATTATAAACATATTACTTTGTCTATGCTCAGAATTGAGAATCAGAACTTTAGTTAAGATGCTCGAATCAGATTCAGACTCTAGAGGTTGGACATGACTCTAGAATTCAGGCATTCAGATATGACTCTAGACGTTAGGATTTTTCCGAGATGACTCTAGAGTTCTTCAGGTTTTCAGTCAGTAATTATCAGCTATTCTTGGCAACTCGTCAAGAGATCTGTGTGCCTAGTAATCAGTCAGTAATGATATCGCATACTCAGTAATGTTAAAATTTTTCCCGATGTTCAGATACCGCCTCGTAGGGAAACCCGATCACTCAGTATTTATTCAAGCCACAGTAGTCGCACAGTTCCGCGACTATTAAGAAATTCTTTGGCCGAAGAAATACCCGTATCAGGGGCAAGTGAATTCATAATCCTTTCATAGAAAGGATTGAGTTTAAGAACTCTAGATTCGATTCTAGATTCACTCAAGTCAAGTTAGTAACTTGTCAGAAGATTTGTAAGCATTGTGCTAAACAAATCGTAAGAATCATGTTTCTCAGAAATTTTCATCGAGAACTGCCATTCTGTCTATCAATTGGCAGATTTCAGGGAGGAATTCCTTGATTTAATTCAAGGAATAGACTCAAAGTTCCTAAGTCAAAACAGTAAGTCTTGTTCAAAGCAAGAATGTTCATGTTAAGGGTTGTTATAGTTCTCAAGTCATCAGTAACGGTTTCCAGTGTATAAGAGTCAATAGTCCGGGTTACCATGGAGGCTTGAAATAAGAGCCACTCAGCCGGGTATATCATGGAGGCTTGAAACTGGGGCCGAATCAGTGAGATTTCAGGAAATAACAACCTTTCAAGTCAGTCATGTCAGATATTTTATTAGTCATGCTATCTTAAGTTATGACCTTCAGAAGTCAAGATCAGCTAATTACTTTGTACTTGCGGGACCAGTTGATACTGGAGCAGCCCCATATAGTACAGAGTTCAGATTCATGATTTTTAGTTCATGTTTATGATATAAGGTCGACGTATAATAGTTGTTCAGCCGGGTAATAGGTAGCGGTCTGATATACAGACCATCAGTTCAGATTTACCTGGAAACTTGAAGTCGTACCTTATCAAGTTAAGTAAGTCAGTAAATATCACGTTTTCAGTCCTGAAGCAACTATTTAAGTTGTCTCGGGATAGTTTCAGAGTTTGAACATAGATGATTCAGCCATACGAGAGTTAAGTCATGGTTTTTCAGCCATGAGAATATTCAGGTCAGTCAGGACAAGATCAAGGATAGTCTGTCTGGTAAGACAAGACTTATCCACCATTTTCAGTATGTCAGCGCCCCGATTCTCAAATTCTGAAGAATCTGAGAAATCGTGAGAGATATTAAGTCATGAGGGACTTCTTCTTGAAGTTAAGTATAACCTCGGAGGGAGTAAAAAGTTGCAGGTATTGCAGGTTGACATTCGCCGCAATGGAGAAGAGCCAATCGACAACAACGGATCGTGCCATGATGATAACCGATGCTTTCTATTGAAGGATGCCATGTCTATGTCTCAGTACACGGGGAGATTACGGAGAGAGTCTTCACTACCAGCATTCCGAACGGAAATCCGCCAGCAGCCAGGAGAGGATGACCAACATATTTCAGAATTTCGTTTTGAAATCATGTCTTAGCAAGTGGAACACTTTTTTTCAGAAAAATGTCCATCTTCAGTCAACAGTATTCTACAATTCACTTAATTGTGAATTGATGAATCTTCAGTTCAGATCAAGTCTCTTATTCAGTATTAAATTACTGAATTCTCTAGTCATGCAATCAGTAAGTACAAGCTTTAAGTTAAGCTTGTACATTTCAGTTTCACTGTTTCCGAGGAACATCTGAGGGTGGTTCTCGAAACCCTCAGACGAGAGGAGTTGTACGCCAAATTCTCCAAGTGCGAATTCTGGCTTCAGCGAGTATCTTTTCTGGGTCATGTTATTACCCAGGCAAGTATCGAGGTGGACCCATCTAAAATTTCAGCCGTGCAGAACTGGTCGACACCGAGGAATCCGTCTGAGGTTCGCAGATTTCTCGGATTAGCTGGCTACTATCGCAGGTTTATCGAGGGTTTCTCTAAGATTGCCCTTCCCCTTTCCCAGCTGACGAGGAAGACTGTGAAGTTCGAATGGACTGACAGATGTGA
>CACSLK010010276.1:30813-46319 GCA_902706635.1 Striga hermonthica
TTCAATACAAGTAGTTTAATTGCCACATGTGGATCATTTACATATCAAGTATTTTCATTAATACTTAAATCAACATACCTTAAGCAGCGCAGAGTGACGGAGACGAGTGGTCATTTTAAAAGGTCTAAGCACATAATCACATATAAACCAGTCTACAGAAACACAGACTGACTCTGATACCAAACTGTAACACCCCACTTTGATTTTAAAGAAATTCCAGACTTTCCAAAAATCAGTAAATAATTTTTCGAACTCATTTCGAAAACATGGGCGTTACTCAAACATTTAACATCAACCAAGTCATATCTGGTTGTTCACATGGTTTCCATTAACCCTTAAAACATCAATTTCACATGATTATTAGCTAAACATTATCGCATGCATAATAACACATGATATTCAAGAAATAATTTCCAATGCGAATATCCAAACAAAAAGGGGTCCAGTAATCCCAAATAGACAAGTTTTGAAAACGGTTCATCATATCTCAAGGACCACACATTATTCATAACGGAAGCATAATCAAAAAGCATATATCAATGACCGACCCACTCGTCTTCTCCCGACATCCGGCACCTGCTTAACCTGCATCCGTGAAGAGCAGGTGGGAGTGAGCATAAAATGAACGTAGTGCTCACTACCATGCACATAAATGATGACATGTCAAAATAGTATGGTCGCAGCATGAAAATAAAATAATCATATCATATCTCGTCTCCTATCAAGATCACAACAACCACATTACTCCTGTGCACATCTATCGCTAGCCGCAGAACGGGGATTCATTACCCGAAGGTGGGAGTACATGCCATGCTACGGACACGACCTTCCATATGGACTTACGTACCTCACAAGGGCACGACCATATCAGGACTTAAGGAGACTTGCCTCACAAGGGCAACCGTATTACATCGACGGGGATAACCGTATCGACAACCGTAACAGCTCACATCGATAGGCTACATATTTCATGTTCTTGCATAGATCATACTCACAAGTATAAACACTTATCATTCATGGCATAGAGAATTTAAATAAGACCCACCTGTTATCCGGAGGATAAAATCTTAGAAATTCAAGAAAAAAGGTAGGCCTAGACACAGCTCGTCACACACCTACATTACAACAAATAGTCCTATGAAACCCTATCCAACACACAATCACTTAACTACACTCATGTGATATAAATTAGCCACATACTTCAACAATAACACATAACATAATTGTAGACCAAAAATGGGAATGAACAACTCGCATGATCTCAATATTTCCAAGGTAACATGAGCTACAAGTTTGTTATTCAAGTGATTCCAAAACTAACGAGCAGCTAACACATATATACACAACTTTGATGTTGATCCCTTAAGTCAAAAATAGCTTTACAAACGAGTTTAAGCGTAAAACACTTAGGTCAAGAAATCTGCCAACGCAACTTTTATCAACAACAGGTCACTAAAATAGAGATATCTCATGCCACAAAACTCTAAATCATGAAAACTCAAAACCTACAGAAACTAAACTTGAATTGCTATAAGTTCCAAGAAGGGAATTTTTACAAATAACCATGTTAAGGGCCTCATTTCAGAGCATACATTTCAATCATAAACACAACCACTATTTTCAAAATCTGAGCATACCCCCAACTTTGAAAAATCATATAAAATCAATCAGAACTCCAACTAAAATGATTCCAACTCTCAGAGAAATCTTATAACATATACTACAAGTTTCAAAAACAGCCCAACATCATGATTTTCACATAGTCATATTAAGATTTTCAAAAATAGCCCAACATCATGATTTTCATTTCTGCCCGGAATTTCAAAAATTGCTTGCAGTTACAACTTCAAAAATTCATAATAAATTCAATTCAACACCGAATCACAAAATTTCAAAACTTACAGAGACCTAACTCAAAGAACTACAAAATGCATGAAGAACACTTTTCAGTTTAAGCACATTAGAACACAGCAACTGGGTTAATCATCTAACCTAACATGCTGCAGGGTTTTCTTAAAAACTGTACGCACAACATTTTTGTAAAAATCATAACTCCTTCGATATAAATCAGATTTTCAAAATTCCAAAGCCCATAGAAAGCTAACAGGATAAGATACAATTCATATGAAGAACACATTTTCAGAAAATGAGTCCTAAAAGGCTAAAACACAGGCAAAACAGAGACAATAAAATCGAGATTAATCCATATAAAGTTCAATTTGCATGATAAACGTTTAAAATCTATATCTCGAGTTATACTAGGACAATTGACTTGATTTTTAATCCTATGAAATCCTTTCTAACATAAAAAATTAACTATAGGAAGCATACCTTCTCAGGTTTTTTCATAGCATTGGCAAAATTCGCAAGTTCTGAGCACATATGAAACATGCATTCGAGTTGGGAGCCACTTATCACTTCGCATGCTTAAAATTACTCAAGAAATGAACATATAAGGCATTTAAGCATATAATTAAACACCTAATATTATCTATAATATGATCTAAAAAGTATAGCTTGCTAACCTTTCGAAATTTTCAAGAAAAACACAAGAAAAGATAGAATTTGATCGGTGTTGCTTCTCCTTGTTTGAACTCGGGTAGCTGCGGCTTCTTTGCTTCCTTCTTAAAACTTGGTGCTTCTAAACTCTACTATAGGGAGTGGAGGATGAAAGGAAGATGATAATATGCTGTTGGTATCAAGGTATGAAGCTAAGAACTCGAAACAAACTCAAGCATGTACTCGGGTGAAAAGATTTCCCTCCGGCTCTTCTCTTTTCCTCTCGGTTTTTCTCTATTATTGGGAGTGATTGTTCGAATTTTTTACTAAGTTTCAAGAGCTATACTCAGCTGAGGAAAGGGTGTTTAAGATATAGGTTCATGGACGTTAACTCCGAAGCTTGCATGAGGACAAGAGGAGACAAACTCTTGCGCACACCAACTTCTATGCACATGATTGTCTTGGTGAAGGATCTCGTACACTAAGGGTTGAACCTCACATGGACTCCAAGATTGACAAAGGATCTGGTCATGCTCATGGAAGTAAGTGGGAGACAATACTTACACTACATAATATAAAAAGAAGCTCCATGATAGAACTACTTAAGATAAACTAATGCTAATGAGGCTTGGCTTGAGCTAATGATATTAAGGCTTAATTAGTACTTTAAAAATGCTAATAACTGCATGAAATTAGGCTGGTTCTATACAAAGTTCGAGTCCACAATGATTCGATCAAAACGGATATGATTTCAGCTTACGCGATTAAACCGAAAATTTAAACGGTGATCGGTAAAATAAATAGAACGACTCGTAAGATTATATTATTCATTCAATAATATAATATGTAGCCACATTATCAAGGAATTTAGAAATAAAAAAAAAAATATAAAATGCCATTATTCAAATTAAATCAAAAAAATCTAATATTCGAACGGGGCGCTACAAGCAACTTTCAGGGGTTGGTCCTTAGCGGTGCTAAGGTCGGCTAGAGGCCCTAGCGCGGATAGAGAATTCACGTTGTATTAATTAGCAGCCATTAATGGCCCTTAGCGGCGCTAAGGTTCCGGCGGGAACAGTTATTTTTACAGTTTTTCTTTTCATTTTAGGAGTTGTAATGTATTTATTTGGCTTGGCTGAACATTGTACGGTTTTTATCAAGTATTTTATGAGATTTCACAACCAGAGCTTGTTTCCAAGCATCAATTCATGTCAAAATCGGGTTCTTTAATCCGGGTTTTGATTCAAAATTCGATAATCGATACACGATTCGTAACATTGGTGCTTTCATTGAGAGATACTAATCGTGTATCATGGCAACTAATCGAGAGAGGATGGATCATATGGAGGAGAGCATGCGTTCAATGAGCGAAGAAATTCAATCCACGAATCAAACGATGGCAAGACTCGAGAGGATGATGCTTCAAACCGTTGGACGACGGGCTAGGAGGGGTAACCACTCGGAATCATCTTCCAAAGGGTCAACCAAATCTGAAGAGGGTCGCGAAAACCGGAACAAATTTCCAGAGGATAAAGATGTTCGTTCAAGGGGATCAAACCACCGTGGAAGGCAAAGGGTCAAAAAACCTATGTTAATGCTTTCGACATTTAATGGTACGGATCCTGATTCATGGTTAAATCGTGCTTGTCAATAATTTGAAATTAATGAGATACCCATGTCGGAAAGAGTTAAATATGCCGCTTATTATCTCGACGGAGAGACGAATGTATGGTGGCAATGGCTATCGAGGGTTTACAAGAAGGAGGACAAGTGGATTCGTTGGAAGAATTTCAAAAA
This sequence comes from Striga hermonthica, assembly GCA_902706635.1. NCBI lineage: Eukaryota > Viridiplantae > Streptophyta > Magnoliopsida > Lamiales > Orobanchaceae > Striga > Striga hermonthica. The sequence goes on from CACSLK010010276.1 coordinate 35,110, forward strand.
GGAATTGATTATTCGATTCGGAGTGTCGGAATATCATAACTATGATGAAGTTCTTTCGTATATCCAGCAAACGGGAAGCTTACGAGTATACCAAAAGGAATTTGAAAGAATTTCAAGCCGAGTTCGTGATTTGCCGGAGGGAGCACTTGTTGGTTCATTCATTGGTGGATTGAAGTTCGAATTGGCAGCAGAGGTGAGGCTAGACAAACCAAGAACCATGCGTCCCGCCATGGAAGCCGCTAGGATGCGTGATGATCACTTGATGGCATTACGGAGGGTCAATCAACCGGAAGTGAGTCGACCAATAACTTTTCCTTCTAATGTTCAAAGAACGGGAGCCAATACATCAGCCGACAATGGAAAAGACCTTTCATCGGAGGTTAAACGCTTGTCTTGGGAAGAGATGCAAAAACGGAGGGAGAAAGACTTGTGCTTTAATTGTGATGAGAAATACACATCGGGTCATTGGTGCAAAGGAAGACGATCATTCTTCATTGAATGCATTGAGTCCACAGAAGGTGAAGTAGTGATGGATGAATTGAAGAGAGTAATCAACTCTCACGAGGAGGACCCGGAGATATCGATCCATGCAATGGCGGGAACTCGAGGACCCAAGTCGATGAAGGTGCCAGCTTGGGTTCGCGATCGACGTGTGATGGTGCTAATCGATAATGGTTCGTCTCATAATTTTATTAATTCAACATTGACCGATAAGTTAAATTTGCATGTCACAAAAATTGAGCCATTTGAAGTGAGGGTTGCTAATGGTAAAAGGTTGAAATGCTCGGAGTTTTACCGGGGTGTGCTAATAAAAATGCAAGGGGTCACTTTAAAGGCCGACTTGCATGCACTACCTTTGGTAGGTCTGGACGTGGTTTTGGGGGTTCAATGGTTGGAAGGATTGGGTCTGGTTACTACGGACTATAGAGTGGGAACAATGGAATTTCATTGGGGTGAGGGAATGGTTAAATTATCAACCGGAGGAAAGAAGGGAACGAAGGAGATGAGTGCTCAAAGTTTGGAGAAATTGTGGAGGCAAGGCAGTCAAATCTTTGCCATTAGAGTTGATAAATTGGAGGGTAACGATGTGGAACACATGCATCTAGGAGTTCAACCGAGGTTGCCGACAATGAATTCCGAAGACACTATAATCATACGTCCAATACGAGCATTGGATTATCGGAGGTTAAAAGGGACTGGCCGCTTTTGTTTGGGAAGTCCTAATCGAATGGGACCAACTTCTGGAAGAGGAATCGACTAGGGAAAGTTTATATGATATGCGAATTCAATTTCCGGATTTTGTCCTTGAGGACAAGGACAATCTTGAAGGGGATGGGAATGATGTGGATGAGGGCCGTCAGCTAAAGAAAACGTGCAATCGGGCTCGTCGAGCAAGAACGAAGCTGCAGAAAAATAGCAGCTTTTTAGGGGTTACCTCCGCTAAGGACCCTTAGCGGTGCTAAGGTCGGCTAGCGGCCCTAGCGCGGACAGAGAATTCACGTTGTATTGATTAGCGGCCATTAATGGCCCTTAGCGGCGCTAAGGACCCTTAGCGGCGCTAAGGTTCTGGTGGGAGCAGTTATTTTTACATTTTTTTTCTTTTCATTTTAGGAGTTGTAATGTATTTATTTGGCTTGGTTGAACATTGTACGGTTTTTATCAAGTATTTTATGAGATTTCACAACCAAATCTTGTTTCCAAGCATCAATTCGTGTCAAAATCGGGTTCTGTAATCCGGGTTTTGATACAAAATTCGATACTCGATACACGATTCGTAACAGAAAATAACAACACTTGGGCCAAACTATCTCTCAAAATGGGTTGAGATGTACATAAATTTGGGCTAAGCTCCACTTTGGGCCGAAAATTAGCTTAATGGGCTGAAAAAAAATTATGGCTTAATAATGGTCTCGAGCAAATTCTAAGGAATCGAGAATAAAATGGAATTGACTAATCGAAAAGATTTACAACCATCGACAATCACTAAACCAAAAATTCTAACAATTCAGTTTATCTCAGAATAATTTTAAATGGACTAAAATGTCTAATTAGATTAATTATCTCAAATGATTAAATAGACATCAACGCCTAATTAATCCATAAACTTGTCGAGCTCAGTAAATGAAATGCATATAAATGCATAATATAATGAATAGTCCAGAAAAAAATCCATAATTCAAACGGGACACTACAACCATGTTTGGAATATCCCTTGGGGTGAGCAAGTGTCAAGACCAAAGTCCCTTATTTTTGGAACACCCCGCTCAAGGGGTGGGCGAGTGTCAAGACCAAATCCACTTGTTTTCGAAACATCCCGCGATAGGGGTGGGCAAGTGGTCGATCCTAGTGTTGGGTCGTGAAGACATGGAGCCTATTGGAGACCTCGGAGGCAGGTTGATGATTTCTGCTTGGTTCTATTTGGTTTTATATTATTGTATAGTGGTCCCTAACCTCAGCGGCAGGTCGATCAAACTCGTTACGGGTAGCTTGAGCAGGTTAATGATATTCATTAGATTTTGATTTTGTCGAATTCGGTCTTTGGAGATGATGATGGCGTCAGGACATTCGGTTTCCATAAGGATAGATAGCATGGTTGAATTTTAAATTTTGAGCTGAAGGGCGATAGGACGAGGTGGTCTAAGAGAGCTCGAACATGGTGATCGAAACACAACAGACATAAGTTCAAATTTTCAAATTCAAGATTTCAGGGAGTGGTCATTCAGTTCTTGTTTTTCGACCTCATCAGCGGTCTCTCGATTCTTGACTTTCGACTTCATCGGCGATTACTTGGTTTTCTACCTTAGTGGTCTCTCGTTTTTAGGTTTTCAACCTCAGTGGTCTCTCATTTTTCGGGTTTTGACCTCATCGGTGGTTACTTGGTTTTCGACCTCAGTGGTTTCTCGATTCTCAGTTTTCGACCTCAGCGGTCTCTCTATTCTTGACTTTCGACTTCATCGGCGATTACTTGGTTTTCGACCTCAGTGGTCTCTCGTTTTTCAGTTTTCGACCTCATCGGCGGTTACTTGGTTTTCGACCTCAGTGGTTTCTCGATTCTCGATTTTCAACCTCAACGGTCAATTAGTTTACGATTTTTGGCTTCAAAGGCAGGTATCTCGGTTTTCAGTTTTCGACCTCAGTGGTCACTCGATTTTTGGTTTTTGGTTTTTGGTTTTTGACCTCATCGGCGGTCACTTGGTATTCGACCTCAGCGGTTATTCGCTTCTCGACTTTCGTCCTCGTCGACGATCACTCGGTATTCGACCTTAGTGGTCATTCGATTCTCGCCTTTCGATCTAGTTGGTGATTACTTGGTTTTCGACGTCAGTGGTCAATTAGTTTTTGATTTTCGACTTTAGAGGCATGTATCTTAATTTTTAGTTTTTGACCTCAGTGGTATCTAGGTTTTCAGTTTTCGACCTCAGTGGTCATTCGGTTTTTGGTTTTCGGCTTTCGACCTCATCGACGATTACTTGGTTTTCGACTTCAATGTTCTCTCGGTTTTCAGTTTTTGACCTTAGTGGTTTCTCGATTCTCGGTCTTCGACCTCAGTGGTTTCTTGATTCTCGGTTTTTGATTTCACTGGTCTTCTGGTTTTCGACTTCACTGGTCTTCTAGTTTTCGATTTTCGACCTCAGTGGTATCTCGATTTTTGGTTTTCTACCTCAGTGGCATCTCGGTGTTTGGTTTTCTACCTCAGTGGTCTCTCGATTTTCAATTTTCGACCTCAGTGGTCATTCGGTTCTTGGCTTTTGGTTTTTGTCCTCATCAGCTGTTATTCGACTCTCGACTTCATTTTGGTCTCTCGATGCTCATTTGTGAAGTTTGGTGATTATTTGGTGGTCTAGGATTTATTCAAATTATAACCTCAGTACCCGGTTAGAAGAAACAGCCCGAAGAAACATTTTATTCTTGGATCGAGTTATGCTTACTCGACCAGAGTAGGGGGGACTAGATGATATAAAATATTATACTAGACTGACTTTATTGGATTAGAAGAAATACATTGGAGAATAAGTCCACAAATGAGCTAAGACATAAAGCATAATGGCATGGGCCAAGCCCAATTTGGGGCTCAAACGGTACACTCCCCCTATAGAAGGGGGCTAAGATATCTCATTTTCTCATTCTCTAATTATCTATTCATTCCTTACTACATTATCTCTCTCTCTCTCTCTCATAGGATCCAGTACTGACTTAAGCATCGGATGCCCGACGCTGGGATCCCTCCCAGCGTTGGGTTCTTGTAGGTGCGGAGGCCGTTCGAGTTGAAGGAGCTCGGGTGAAGTCTATTTCACTATTAAGTAGGATTAGAATAAGTTAGGGTATGTAAATACTTGTCTTCTCTTATTATTTTAAAGATGTCAAGAAGTTAATAGAAAAGGAACGTTTTTTGTTCATTCATTTGTTTAGACAAGGCCGTCAGTGCGTGTTTATCATACAACCATGTTCGAAAGAATGCCTTAGAGCGCCTTTTGTCACAATTTTTCGTGTTTAAACTAAGGCCCTTAGTGCACGTTTATTCACAAACCGGGACAAGAAACGCGAACCCTCATCAGCCGCGAGCTACGCAACGCCACCGAGCGTACCGCACGTGCACTTGTAGCCCCGGTTCAGCCCCGTATAGCTTCATTTCGACTCGTTTTCGAGTGTCTTTCCCAAGAACGGTACTCGATGGCTTGAACCCTTATATATGTTTGTGTTGTTATGTGAATACTAGATAATTAATGCATTTATGTGTATTATGTTGAGGGTCACTTTCATATCATGTTAGGGTTTGTTCGGCTTCGATTGAATTATGTGTGGTCGTTGAGGTTTAATGATGAATTCAGGCTAAATTGTGACTCTCCCTTGTTATACATGAGATGTGATAAAGTATGAGATGTGTTAAATGCTGTTTTTGTCAAATCATGAGATTTGAATATCACATGTTATGTTATAATCATGATTTTTCCAGCCTCTGTTGCACTGTTGGTTTGACCATGAAATACTCGTTTTACGAAACTCTGGTCTTCATATGATATGTAGTATTTTCCGTAGGCTTTCTCTGGGCTTTAGAATCATGTAATTCCAATTTGAAATGACTGAGTTATGATTTTTACAAAATGAGTGCGCGAGCAGTTTTCTGTAAAAACCCGACAACATATGTGTTAAATGTCTGACCTGTTTGTCATGTCTTAACATGCTCAAATGTGATACATGAGAAATCTTGTATTATTTAATGGTTTAATTTGCATATTTGAGTATTTGATTTTAGTGTATTATTCAAGTTTTTCTCACGTATTTTTTGTTGTGAACGGACATACACCAATATTCAGATTTTGCAATTATTTTGCAGTTTTTGTGCATACAATGACGTGGCTGGAATTGATGATGTGGCTGGAATTGATGACTTGGCGTGGAAGTACTTGAGGATTAGGAAATAATTTAAAACCATGCTAAAGTGTTGGAACTTATGGATAAGTGGTGGCGGATGGATGGAATTTTGAAGAAAATGGACTCTCATTTGATATGCTGTGAGAGTTTGATGGAAATTTGATGGGTGTCGAATCCAACAATAATAAATTCCTTCTTTTAAAATAACTGTAGTAGTGGTAAGCAGGGTCGTACCCACAGGGATTGGCTAGACAAAGTATTGATGCAACTATTCGTGAAAGAAATAAAAATCAAAATGATGGGGGGTTTTTGATGATTTTATCGAACTACGAAAACTAAAACAAAATAAAATCTAACTAGAGAAGAAAACAAAACGAGTGATTAGAAATATAGAAGATATCCAACCAAAGGAAAAACTCGCAGAGATGGTTCAACGATTCGATCATGGATGCAAAGATAATTCTCCTATTCTCGATTAAACTAGTTATGGTTATTGGTACGACCTAACAACCTATCATTCCTTACTTGTTCGATAATCAGGATACGATCTCTAATTATTTCTCTAATCAACAGACCACCCTAGATACGATCATAGGATTTAATCTATCAACAGCATTGAAATCTAGAAGGACCACCAATTCTAGCCAACAAACGCACATGTAGGATCATTTAGACTAGATCATATATCTCCCTAAGCATACAATCGAAAACCCTTAGTAGTCAACTATGCTATTTGCCACAAATATTAGAACAATCAAACAATTATGGATTTAACTGTCCTAAATAACGATATGAGTTTCAACAATCGAACAAATGGCCAATTTGCATCAATCAATCAAAACACAACTGGTAATAATCACAAGAGATATATAAATAAAAGAGAATAGGGAATACAAATTCAATTAGATCTCCCAAATCATGAAGAACCAAATCTAGAATAATCCTTTGGCTGGAAAAATAATTTAATTATCCATAAACATGGGAGAAGTCACCCAATTATTCTTGAAAAATAAAATAAAAGAAGAGAAGAGGAGAAGAGAGGATGGTGTGCGGCGGTTTTTCGTCGGAAACAGGAGGGTCGCTCGCGGTGGTTGGGAACAGGAGGGTCGCGGCGCCGGAGGGTAATAGAATGTCTCGCCGGTGGTCATCTGAAGGGAAGAGAAGAGGCGAGGACGGGAATCGATTTCTGTGCGAGAGTTAGGGCTGGGAGAGACGTTCAATTTCTGTGAGAGAGAAGCGATTTGTGCGCACCTGAGAGAGAGAGAGAGAGAGAGAGAGAGAGAGAGAGAGAGAGAGAGAGAGTTTGGGCTGGGAAGGAGAAAGAAGAAGATAAGAGAATATCCGATGTTCTAATTTTTTTTTTAATTAAAACTGAACAAAAAAATTGATACGTAATGCCAGCCGTTCAGCCAACAGGAATGAATTTTGCTTAAGGCGTGACCACGGCTAAATGAAGAGAAACAATACATTTTACGTGTATAAAAGGCGTGCCCATGTCTTAAGAAAAATCGTTCATACCTTAAAAGTTTTTCAAAAATTCTATCAAAACTACCAAATACTAATTGAAAAATAATAAAAATCAAGTAGAAAAATAATATTAAAAAAATAAAAAATTTGGGTTGCCTCCCAAAAAGCGCCTTTCTTTAACGTCTTCGGCTAGACATTATTTCCGGGACTCAACCAATTCCCTTTTTAATTTTTTTCAACTCATGCAAAAGACTTTGTTCTTGATCCTTGATAAAATTCTCAACAATCAATAGTGGCAATTCCGACACCTGGAAAATAAAATATGAATCATCAGTACAAGTAACAGGTGATATTGTATCAGCTAGAGGAAAGCAATACGATTCATATAAGCTATCGTGAAACGCTAGTGAATTATCAAATGTTAGATCATTGAAAAGTACAACTTTCAACTCATCCAAGTCACTCGAGTCAAGATTTTTCGGCACTTCAAATTCACTAACACCCATAAAATTAATAGGAAGCATATCACTTTGAGACTGGAAAACAACAACTTGTTCAGAATCCTCCATGAATTCTCGCTCTATCTTTGGTGATTCTGTCAACTCTGTTCCACAACTCGAGGTGTCTACCACCGTTTCTGATGACAATTCAACTCGAGATGCGCTTTCGCTCACTGAGGACACAAGTTGGTCTAGTCGATCTGCTAGATTCTTAAGGCTGCTCCTAGTCTCTTGTTGAAACTGTAAAGTGCTAAGTGCAAACGATTTAACAATTTCTTCAAGAGATGTGATCGAACTCGATAGATGCTGTTGTGGGGTAGCAAAAGGTGTAGAAGGCGAGTAATCACCCCACCACTCAGAGTTGCAGCTATCATAAAATCCATCAAAGCTACCTCGTTGCGGCTCGTGAAAATTTCCAACTTGAGAATGCCCTCGAGGTTCATATAGAAACGTTGGGCAATAATGAGTTGGGTGTTGGGAGTCGCCACAAATTCCACAAAACTCAGATTGACATGCGTTTTCCTTGTGATAACCATTTTGCTCGAACTGTTGAGAATAAAACTCCATAAAAATGTAAGCCTCTTGCACAAAAGAATAGTGCACCAAAACAAGTCTAATTAGAAACCAATCCCCGACAACGGCGCCAAAAATTGATGGGTGTCGAATCCAACAATAATAAATTCCTGCTTTTAAAATAACTGTAGTAGTGGTAAGCAGGGTCGTATCCACAGGGATTGGCTAGACAAAGTATTGATGCAACTATTCGTGAAAGAAATAAAAATAAAAATGATGGGGGGGTTTTTGATGATTTTATCAAACTACGAAAACTAAAAAAAAAAAAGAAAATCTAACTAGAGAAGAAAAAAAACGAGTGATTAGAAATAGAGAAGATATCCAACCAAAGGAAAAACTCGCAGAGATGGTTCAACGATTCGATCATGGATGCAAAGATAATTCTCCTATTCTCGATTAAACTGGTTATGGTTATTGGTACGACCTAACAACCTATCCTTCCTTACTTGTTCGATAATCAGGATACGATCTCTAATTATTTCTCTAATCAACATACAACCCTAGATACGATCATAGGATTTAATCTATTAACAGCATTGAAATCTAGAAGGACCACCAATTCTAGCCAACAAACGCACATGTAGGATCATTTAGACTAGATCATATATCTCCCTAAGCATACAATCGAAAACCCTTAGTAGTCAACTATGCTATTTGTCACAAATATTAGAACGATCAAACAATTACGGATTTAACCGTCCTAAATAACGATATGAGTTTCAACAATCGAACAAATGGCCAATTTGCATCAATCAATCAAAACACAATTGGTAATAATCACAAGAGATATATAAATAAAAGAGAATAGGGAATAGAAAGTCAATTAGATCTCACAAATCATGAAGAACCAAATCTAGAATAATCCTTTGGCTGGAAAAATAAATTAATTCTCCATAAACATGGGAGAAGTCTCCCAATTATTCATGAAAAATAAAAGAAAAGAAGAAAATAGAAGAAGAGAAGAGACGGCGTCTAGCGTAGGAGAAGAAGAAAAAGAGATGACAGATATAAAATCTAGCAGTCTGGTTTTTAATCAAACCAGTCTAATCCTAATCCTAATAGAAATTACGTAGAAAATAAATAAAGAGTTTATTCTCTCCAAAATATCCTAATAAAATAATAATAGTCCATAAATAAATAAATACTCCAAAAAGTTTTATTATTCTCTTTCCAACTTGAGACTCCTTCATTCTTCCAACTCTTGTAGGAAATTAGCGTGCCCACGCCTTAACACAAATTCGTTTCTTTCGCCCTCCAATCATCATAAATTCCAAATTTCGAGATATCCTTCAAAAATTATAGAAATCAATTAAAATCAATAATTAAGGTCAACAAACACCAAAAAAGTATGGAAAACATGGCAATTAACATGCCAATAATACGACTTATCAAAATTGGACTGGGAATTTTTCGATTGGTCTGGGTGGCATCAAGAGAAAAGGGAACTCAACTTGCTGTGCACTATCATACGGGAACAGAGAGCAGAAAAGTGCTATTGCTGCTTGGAGTTCAATTTAGCCGTGATTTAGCTTGGACAAAGGAGTTTGATTTATTTTATCTGCTTTATTTATTTGGAGAAGATGATGAATTATTTTTGTGGGTTTTATCATTTAGCTATGAGCTAAACATTTATTTCGGTTCTAGGGACGTTGAAACTTCGATGACTATGTTCGATTAATGCAATTTTATTTTGTTTTACTCGTCGTATAAAATTGATTGTGTTATTCTAGTTTCATGTCATAATGTGTTATTTTTAATTTAGCTTGATCACCTAAGTTGAGGATTGCATGTTAATTGCTAGATTTAAGACTTCGATCCGTGTAATTGTCGTAGTTCTTATTTCGCTTGTAGCAGCTAACAGTCGTGCATTGTTAGGGATAAAAAAACATAAGTTACATGAACCGAGCTTGTGTGTTTGTGGCTTAGATCGGTCTATTTTCCTAGATTCTAATGCAACTAGTGGATTAAATTAGGAGAGCTTATTCCGAGTTATTCGCTAGTTAGAATTGATTGAAGAGCCTATTTTGATTAAGTATAATTAAGGGAGAATTCGGGTAGCAGAGCTTATTGCTATCTAGGACCGGTAGTTTTAGAAGATGAGTGAGACTTGATAAATGCATTAATTGGGCTAGTTATTCGAGGGTGTAGACCGACCTGGGATCGATTTCATTCTCATATTTTCTTGATTATTCATTTATTTTTGGTTTCATCATCGTTTGCACTTTAATCATTTATTTCTAGTTCTAGTTTATTTTCTTGTTTTGCTAGTAGTTTAGAATTAAATCAAAATCCCCCCCCCCCTTTTACTTTAATCTAATTAATATAATAAAATCACAGTTTATACCACACTCCCTGTGGGATCGACCCTTTCTCGCCACTACTACTATTAGTAGGGGTAAGTCGAGGAAATTTTAAAAATACAAATTTGCCGCGAGACGACGCGCGGTCAAATTTTGGCGCCGTTGCTGGGGAATGGCGTGAGATAAATAGTGATTTTACTTATGTTAGTTAGTATATATTTATTTGTGTGAATTTTCGTTTTTCAGTTGCATTTTTCGAGAAAAAAAAAATCACTGTTTCTCTGTTATTTCCCCCAGCGATAACAAAAAATACGTTTGCTTTTTACGTTAAATTATTCTCGAATTTGTCACGTTTGAGCTGAATTTTTTTTTTTTTGATTTTCCAGGTAAATGAAAACAAGGTCTTCAGGGGCTGAAGACTTTGAATATTATCCGGAGATTACGAGACGGGACAACGAGCTAAGGAAGAAGGCTCAACAAGAGAAAGAGGCGATTTTCGGCAAGGGTATCCAGTTTGAAATCGAAAGCGAGGACATAGAGGAAAAAAGTGGGAGCGATCAGAGCCAAGAAGACACCCATATAATCATCGAGAACGCATTAATGGCGAACGAGGAGCGTACCTTGAGGCAACTTGCTGATGCCGTACTTCCAAACCAACCTCTTTGCATAACTTTCCCGGAGATGAATAATACCACGTTCGAGTTGAATTCCGGGCTGATACATTTGCTGCCATCATTCCATGGTCTCGCCGGTGAGGACCCACACAAACATCTGAAGGAGTTTCACACGGTGTGCTCCAGCATGAAACCCACCGAGGTGACTGAGGAGCAAGTCAAGCTACGTGCTTTTCCATTTTCTCTTAAGGATGGTGCAAAGGATTGGCTCTATTACTTACCTTCGGGATCGATCACTACATGGACACAGTTGGAGAAGACCTTTTTCCAGAGGTACTTTCCGGCGATCCGAGTAGCCGCTCTACGTAAAGAAATTTGTGGGG
>CACSLK010010276.1:50056-62222 GCA_902706635.1 Striga hermonthica
GTTGAATGTTTGTCCGTGATTTGTGCATATCGAGATCCTCATGGGTTCCAACAATCTCTCTCTCGCTCTCATAGGATCCAGTACTGACTTAAGCATCGGATGCCCGATGCTGGGATCCCTCCCAGCGTTGGGTTCTTGCAGGTGCGGAGGCCGTTCGAGTTGAAAGAGCTCGGGTGAAGTCTATTTCACTATTAAGTAGGATTAGAATAAGTTAGGGTATATAAATACTTGTCTTCTCTTATTATTTTAGAGATGTCAAGAAGTTAATAGAAAAGGAACGTTTTTTGTTCATTCGTGTGTTTAGACAAGGCCGTCAGTGCGTGTTTATCATACAACCGTGTTCGAAAGAACGCCTTAGAGCACCTTTTGTCACAATTTTTCGTGTTTAAACAAAGGCCCTTACTGCACGTTTATTCACAAACTGGGACAAGAAACGTGAACCCTCATCAGCCGCGAGCTACGCAACGCCACCGAGTGTCCCGCACGTGCACTTGCAGCCCCGGTTCAGCCCCGTATAGCTTTCTTTCGACTCATTTTCGAGTGTCTTTCCCAAGAACGGTACTCGATGGCTTGAACCCTTCGTTTAATGCGTATATGTTTGTGTTGTTATGTGAATACTAGATAATTAATGCGTTTATGTGTATTATGTTGAGGGTCACTTTCATATCACGTTAGGGTTTGTTCGGCTTCGATTGAATTATGTGTGGTCGTTGAGGTTTAATGATGAATTCAGGCTAAATTGTGACTCTCTGTTGTTATACATGAGATGTGATGAAGTATGAGATGTGTTAAATGCTGTTTTTGTCAAATCATGAGATTTGAATATCACATGTTATGTTATAATCATGATTTTTCCAGCCTCTGTTGCACTGTTGGTTTGACCATGAAAAATACTCGTTTTACGAAACTCTGGTCTTCAAATGATATGTAGTATTTTCCGTAGGCTTTCTTTGGGCTTTAGATTCATGTAATTCCAATTTGAAATGACTGAGTTATGATTTTTACAAAATTAGTGAGCGAGCAGTTTTCTGTAAAAACCCGACAGCATATGTGTTAAATGTCTGACCTGTTTGTCATGTCTTAACATGCTCAAATGTGATACGTGAGAAATCTTGTATTATTTTATGGTTTAATTTGCATACATGAGTATTTGATTTTAGTGTATTATTCAAGTTTTTCTCACGTATTTTATGTTGTGAACGGACATACACCAATATTCGAATTTTGTAATTATTTTACAGTTTTTATGCATACGATGACGTGGCTGGAATTGATGATGTGGCTGGAATTGATGACTTGGCGTGGGAGTACTTGAGGATTAGGAAATAATTTAAAACCATGCTAAAGTGTTGGAACTTATGGATAAGTGGTGGCGGATGGATGGAAAATGGAGTCTCATTTGATATGCTGTGAGAGTTTGATGGAAATTGGACTGGGAATATTTCGATTGGTCTGGGTGGCATCAAGAGAAAAGGGAACTCAACTTGCTGTGCACTATCATACGGGAACAGAGAGCAGAAAAGTGTTGTTGCTGCTTGGAGTTCAATTTAGCCGTGATTTAGCTTGGGCAAAGGAGTTTGATTTATTTTATCTGCTTTATTTATTTAGAGAAGATGATGAATTATTTTTGTGGTTTTTATCTTTAGCTATGAGCTAAACATTTATTTCGGTTCTAGGGACGTTGAAACTTCGATGACTATGTTCGATTAATGCAATTTTATTTTGTTTTACTCGTCGTATAAAATTGATTGTTATTCTAGTTTCATGTCATAATGTGTGATTTTTAATTTAGCTTGATCACCTAAGTTGAAGATTGCATGTTAATTGCTAGATTTAAGACTTCGATCCGTGTAATTGTCGTAGTTCTTATTTCGCTTGTAGCAGCTAACAGTCGTGCATTGTTAGGGATAACACAACATAAGTTACATGAAACGAGCTTGTATGTTTGTGGCTTAGATCGGTCTATTTTCCTAGATTCTAATGCAACTAGTGGATTAAATTAGGAGAGCTTATTCCGAGTTATTTGCTAGTTAGAGAAGAGCCTATTTTGATTAAATATAATTAAGGGAGAATTCGGGTAGCAGAGCTAATTGCTATCTAGGACCGGTAGTTTTAGAACGAGTGAGACTTGATAAATGCATTAATTGGGCTAGTTATTCGAGGGTGTAGACCGACCTGAGATCGATTTCATTCTTATATTTTCTAGATTATTTATTTATTTTTTGGTTTCATCATCGTTTGCACTTTAATCATTTATTTCTAGTTCTAGTTTATTTTCTTGTTTTGCTAGTAGTTTAGAATTAAATCAAAATCCTCCCCTTTTACTTTAATCTAATTAATATAATAAAATCACGGTTTATACCACACTCCCTGTGGGATCGACCGTTGCTCGCCACTACTACTATTAGTAGGGGTAAGTCGAGGAAATTTTATAAATACAAATTTGCCGCGAGACGACGCGCGGTCAAATTTTAGCGCCGTTGCCGGGGAGTGGTGCGAGAGAAATAGTGATTTTATTTATGTTAGTTAGTATATATTTATTTGTGTGAATTTTCGTTTTTCAGTTGCATTTTTCGAGAAAAAAAAAATCATTGTTTCTCTGTTATTGCCCCCAGCGATAACAGAAATACGTTCGCTTTTTACGTTAAATTATTCTCGAATTTTGTCACGTTTGAGCTGATTTTTTTTTTTGATTTTCCAGGTAAATGAAAACAAGGTCTTCAGGAGCTGAAGACTTTGAATATTATTCGGAGATTACGAGACGGGACACCGAGCTAAGGAAGAAGGCTCAACAAGAGAAGAGGCGATTTTCGGCAAGGGTATCCAGTTCGAAATCGAAAGCGAGGACGTAGAGGAAGAAAGTGGGAGCGATCAGAGCCAAGAAGACACCCATATAATCATCGAGAACGCACTAATGGCGAACGAGGAGCGTACCTTGAGGCAACTTGCTGATGCCGTACTTCCAAACCAACCTCTTTGCATAACTTTCCCGGAGATGAATAATACCACGTTCGAGTTGAAGTCCGGGCTGATACATTTGCTGCCATCATTCCATGGTCTCGCCGGTGAGGACCCACACAAACATCTGAAGGAGTTTCACACGGTGTGCTCCAGCATGAAACCCACCGAGGTGACTGAGGAGCAAGTCAAGCTACGTGCTTTTCCATTTTCTCTTAAGGATGGTGCAAAGGATTGGCTCTATTACTTACCTTCGGGATCGATCACTACATGGACACAGTTGGAGAAGACCTTTCTCCAGAGGTACTTTCCGGCGATCCGAGTAGCCGCTGTACGTAAAGAAATTTTTGGGGTGCGACAAATGCAAGGGGAGACTTTGTACGAGTATTGGGAGCGGTTTAAGAGGCTAGTCGCGAGTTGTCCACAGCATCAGATGGCTGACCAGCTATTGATCCAATACTTCTATGAGGGCCTTTCAATCACGGATAGGAATATGCTAGATGCCGCTAGCGGCGGTGCACTCATGGACAAAACTCCTACGGCGGCAAGAGATTTAATTGCCAACATGGCAGCTAATTCTCAACAGTTTGGTACTCGTGGGATCTTGCAGAGGCCGACTCAAGAAGAAGGGACCGACTCGTTACAGGCACAAATCAAAGAGTTAACTTCTGTGGTTCACCAGTTGGCTGTGGGTCAAGCATCGAGGGTCCGACCATGTAGCCTATGCGAGACGGTGAATCACACTACCGAGGACTGTCCATGGACAGTGAACACGACGGAGGCCCATGCCAAAGCAGTTGGGGCGAACAATGGTGTCGGACGCAACTACGACCCATTCTCAAATACCTATAATCCGGGGTGGTGAGATCACCCGCATTTGAGGTGGGGAAACAATAGCAGCAACCAGTTTCGGGAGATAGACCGAAGGCAACCCCAAAACTTCCAAATGGGACATGGCTTTCAAAGGTACCAAGGCACGGGAGAGCACAACACTCACCCTCCACCGAACGAATCATCTTCGTAGATGAAGAAGCTGATGGAGAGCATGGCGTCCAGCCTTAAGAACTTGGAGGGACAAGTGACCTCATTGTCGAGTCACGTGAACCGATTGGAGTCGCAAGTGAACTCCAAACTACCGTTCCAAGCGGAAATTAATCCTAAGAATGTCAGCGCCATCAGGTTGAGAAGTGGTAAGGAGCTTTCAGGCCCCGAGGGTCCCATTCCATCGAAAGAAGATGCAGACGAGAAAGAAGATGGCGAGAATACTAAAGATTCTGCTGTTATCGCCCCCTCGATAACCGAACGGCTGGAGCAAAAATGAAGAAAAAGGCCATTGAAACCGAGCCGAGGTGGACTGAACCTTTGCCGTTTCCATCGAGAATCAAGAAGCAACAGAAAGATGATGCCAGTAAGAAGATCTTGGACATTTTCAGAAAGGTCGAGGTCAATATTCCCTTAATTGATGCCATAAAGCAAGTTCCAAAATATGTAAAGTTTCTAAAAGACTTATGCATGCATAAGAGGCGATTGAAAGGGGACGAGAAGGTGATTATGGGCGAGAATGTATCAGCCATGTTCCAGAAAATTTTTCCACAGAAGAGGAGTGATCCAGGTATGTATTTCATCCCTTGCGTAATCGGGAATTTAAAAATAGAACGGGCTATGTTAGATTTGGGTGCTTCGATAAATGTCATGCCTCGTTCTATCTTTAATTCTCTGAATTTGGGTCCTTTGAAGAAAACCGGGGTTGTTATCCAACTCGTCGATCGTAGTACCACGTATCCCGACGGTGTTGTTGAGTATGTGCTTGTGAAAGTTAATGATCTTGTGTTTCCAGCTGATTTTTATGTGTTGAACATGAATGATAAGTCCTCAAACTCCACCCCATTTTTATTGGGAATACCATTTTAAAACACGACCCAAACGATGATTGATGTTCGACAGGGCACTCTTACGACGGAGTTTGATGGACATATCATCAAGTTCAATATCTTTGATACTATGAAATATCCTGATGATTGTGATGACTCTGTTTATATGCTTGATGTTATTGACCCTTTAGCACAAGAATATATGGAGACTTATGGTCGAAACGATGAGTTAGAGGTGGTGATCTCATCGAGCATAGGGTGCAACAAAATGTTATCGCCCCCCCGATAGCAGAAGTTGACGGGGCCGATTTTCGCGGTCGAGCAAAAAAATTGAAGGAGATCGTCATGGATTTGCATGAGAGAGGACCTGTTACTCCTAGGTATGATGTTAATTCTAATTTATCATAATCTCACCTAAAAAATTTTCCATCTATTGTGCAGGCTCCGAAGCTCGAATTGAAATCTTTGTCGACGACCACCCGTCAATGATCTGGTGATTTCGATTCCCTTACTGTGCTTTATAGTAGAGCTTAAGTTTGGGGAGGTTTTGCTGACGGGTAGTTGTGTCATTTTTCTATGCATATATGTTTGCTTGGTTTGCTTTTTGATTTAGTTAGGGTCATATCTAGTTGTTTTTTTTTTGTCTAGTGCCTTTGGGTTGGAAAAAAAAAATAATATTAATTGAGTTTTTGGTGTGTCGTATGGGGAATTTTGCAATGATGAATTGAGAGCCTACTGGAATTATTTGCTAGTTATGATTACTTGAATTGATTATTTCTGGTTAAAATCTTAAGGTGTTGTCATTTGAGGGACAAAGGCATGATAGTTGACGTTTACGTGTTTTATTCGTAGTAAGTATTCTTGAACTGGTTATATTCTTGAAATGTGCTGGTGACTATTCTGCTTGATGTCGATTTTGTGAGGTAACTTGACGTGGAAAGTTGGGTGTTGAATGTCTTGGAAAAAAAAGAAAGAAAAAAAGAAAAGAAAAGAAAAAGAAGGGGTGTGAATAATGAATGTGGAAGAAAAAATAATGGGCGTTGAAGAGAAAAAAAAAAGGAAGAAAAAAAAAAGATCGTGGGCTGCAACAGCTGCAGTCTGTGGAGCTTTAGTGCATCACTCTAGCACGAATGGCTAAAAACCATGGACTGTGACGGAGCTGCCGTTCCCAAAATAAAAAAAAATAAAAATAAAAATAAAAAAAAAACGAGACTTTTGATTCCTGGCTAGAAGCGAATAGGAACCATATCGGTTGGTAAAGAAAGGGGTATCATTAGCTGCATGATTGGTGTACTCGGTAAAGAGATTATGAGCTGCGGTTTGAATTGATACTTAATTGTTGGCGTTCTAAAGATGATTTCATTTCGAGTCCGGGTTATTAATTTGAGAAGTTGTAGTTATGCATTATGTGAGATGTGTGAGGACCTGAGCGAAAATTCCACTTACTTGTTTGTTTTGTCCGTTCTATGTGCTTTAGTTCTATGTTGCTTGGGGACAAGCAACGTTTTAGTTTGGGGAGATTTGATACGTCAGAAATTTTGTATTATTTTATGGTTTAATTTGCATATTAGAGTATTTGATTTTAGTGTTTTATTCAAGTTTTTCTCACGTATTTTATGTTGTGAACGGACATACACCAATATTCAGATTTCGTAATTAGTTTGCAGTTTTTATGCATATGATGACGTGGCTGGAATTGATGATGTGGCTGGAATTGATGACTTGGCGTGGAAGTACTTGAGGATTAGGAAATAATTTAAAACCATGCTAAAGTGTTGGAACTTATGGATAAGTGGTGGCGGATGGATGGAATTTTGAAGAAAATGGACTCTCATTTGATATGCTGTGACAGTTTGATGGAAATTGGACTGGGAATTTTTCGATTGGTCTGGGTGGCATCAAGAGAAAAGAGAACTCAACTTGTTGTGCACTATCATACGAGAACAGAGAGCAGAGAAGTGCTATTGCTGCTTGGAGTTCAATTTAGCCGTGATTTAGCTTGGACAAAGGAGTTTGATTTATTTTATCTGCTTTATTTATTTGGAGAAGATGACGAATTATTTTTGTGGTTTTTATCATTTAGCTATAAGCTAAACATTTATTTCGGTTCTAGGGGCGTTGAACCTTCGATGACTATGTTCGATTAATGCAATTTTATTTTGTTTTACTCGTCGTATAAAATTGATTGTGTTATTCTTGTTTCATGTCATAATGTGTGATTTTTAATTTAGCTTGATCACCTAAGTTGAGGATTGCATGTTAATTGCTTGATTTAAGACTTCGATCCGTGTAATTGTTGTAGTTCTTATTTCGCTTGTAGCAACTAACAGTCGTGCATTGTTAGGGATAACACAACATAAGTTACATGAACCGAGCTTGTGTGTTTGTGGCTTAGATCGGTCTATTTTCCTAGATTCTAATGCAACTAGTGGATTAAATTAGGAGAGCTTATTCCAAGTTATTCGCTAGTTTGAATTGATTGAAGAGCCTATTTCGATTAAGTATAATTAAGGGAGAATTCGGGTAGCAGAGCTTATTGCTATCTAGGACCGGTAGTTTTAGAAGACGAGTGAGACTTGATAAATGCATTAATTGGGCTAGTTATTCGAGGGTGTAGACCGATCTGGGACCGATTTCATTCTAATATTTTCTAGATTATTCATTTATTTTTGGTTTCATCATCGTTTGCACTTTAATCATTTATTTCTAGTTCTAATTTATTTCTTGTTTTGCTAGTAGTTTAGCATTAAATCAAAATCCCCCCTTTTACTTTAATCTAATTAATATAATAAAATCACAGTTTATACCACACTCTTTGTGGGATCGACCCTTGCTCTCCACTACTACTATTAGTAGGGGTAAGTCGAGGAAATTTTATAAATACAAATTTGCCGCGAGACGACGCGCGGTCAAAATGTAAAAATGATATTCATGAAAGTTATAGGTTTGTTTCGTAGATTTCCAATGAAGTAGTATGCATGCTGATATGAGCTCTGTAGCATAATTTAGAGAGTAATTACTGGGGTGCTGTTTGTAACTTAAGTTAGTTTCTGGCAGTTTTTATGAACCTAATGTTTTATGTTTAAACTCCATGATAACATCATTATTTGCCAATGTAATTTTCAGCAAAGTTGTGTATAATCGAGTTAGTTATCTGTTGGTTTTTGAATCATGTTCTATGGAGGTCTGTAGTTTAAATTATTCGATAAATACCGAGGCTCTGCATGAATAATGTTCCAGTTTTTCTGACTGCATCTTGGTTAAAATGTTTGTCGAAATATCTCATGGTAAATGACCTTATTTGTTTTCGATGCCTTCTTAAGGACTGTAGAGGCATGTCTTAGGTTTCAAATGCAACCAGAATCTTGATTATATGATATGTGTGCTGCAAGTTGTGTCGATTTCAAAATCACTGCATGGGTTGAGTTTTAAAATTTCATGTTGAATGTTCGGTAATAGTATTTACTCTAAAAATGCATGCTTATGTGACATATATGAGATAAGTTGAACTAAGTGTTGTTGGTTTGAACCTTAAGTTCCTTAGCTCTGATATTCCTAGGGGCAGATAGTTATTTATAGGACTCTTTTAATGAATGTAAGTGTTTGACGAGTTGTGTTCTCGGCCTGCTTTTTCCCGATTTCAGTAACTTCTTATTTTTCTGGATACCAGGTGGGTTATTAAAAATATATATTCCATGAGTGATAAATGTTTTATTTATGTGGATATGATCAATGTATGCATGTGACCATGTAACCTTCGATGTGAGCTGTACCGGCCGTCGGACGGTTATCCTCGTAGCTATAGAACGTACCCCTTAAGGGTAATCTTCTCTTTTGTCATTCGCTAAGGACCACGTCATCTGTAAGACATTGGCAATCTGCCCTGGCCGGTGATGGATATCTTGTCTAAGCACTAGGTGCATGCTGTGACGGTTGAGCCTCCTGCTATTGGGGCACCCCATTTATGTTCGCCGAAAGGCATACGAGCAACAGTCTATCGTTATAGGTGTGCACATGAGATTATTTATGACTTTGGGTATGATATGGGATATTGAATGATTTGTGTTCATACTGCAACCATGCCATTTACTTTTTCGTACCTTATTATTATTTATGTGCATAGTGGTGAGCACTACGGATTCCATTTGTGCTCATCCCCACTTTTTCTTCACAGGTTGAGTAGATGGCAACATGACGGCGAGAGACGAGTGGTGGTCGGTCTTTGACTGATCTCATTTAGTAGTTTCTGCATGCTAGTTGACTTTGGAGTATTTATGTTTATTTACGTATTTACGACTTTGGGCATTTACGATTTATGAACTTTGGGATTTCGAAACTTTGGATTAGGAGATGTTCCCGTTTGAATAATTTGATGAACTTGGAAGTTATGAAAACGTTGGAGGAATGTGGATGTATGATAATTGCAAGTATGACTTATGTGATGTCAATTTATGGATTTAGGTTGAGTAGCGCCACTGATTTATGAAAAAGATTCCGAAAAATTTTAAGTTCACTTTTTAAAAGTCTTTCACTTTCGTCATCTAAAAACTGGGGCGTTACATCTTCCCTTAAGGCGATCAAGTGTTTGTCCAAGGTAGCTGTCAAGACTATCTTGTGAGAATGGTAGGCGAGGATTCTGAGTCTCTGGAGAGCGTGTCTATAGTATGCGATTACTTGGACGTGTTTACGGAGCAGTTGCCAGGAGGACCACCGGACCGCCAAGTCGAGTTCACGATCGAATTAGTATCCGGAGTTGGTCCAGTTTCGAAGGCCCCGTACCGTATGGCGCCGAAGGAGCTTCAAGAGCTCAAGGCCCAAATCCAAGAGTTGCTCGATCTCGGTTTTATTCGACCAGTGTTTCTCCGTTGGGTGCGCCCGTTCTATTCGTAAAGAAGAAAGACGGATCCATGTGCATGTGTATCGACTACCGTGAGCTTAATCACCTGACGGTTAAGAACAAGTATCCCATTCCCAGCATCAAGGACTTAGACCAGCTGAGGGGAGCTAGCATTTTCTCGAAGATCGATCTGAGGTCTGGCTACCATCAGCTGAAGATTAGAGGTTCCGACATCTCTTAGACCGCGTTCCGGACTAGTTACGGACATTATGAACGTGGTGATGCTGTTCGGGTTGAGTAATGCGCCGACGATGTTCATGGACCTTATGAATAGGGTCTTCCATCTGTATCTTTACCAGTTCATCATCGTGTTCATCGACGACATTCTGGTGTATTCCCAGGACGTAGAGCATCACAAAGAGCATCTCCGAATTGTTCTAGAGACCTTTCGCCGCGAGAAGTTGTATGCAAAGTTCTCGAAATGAAATTTCTGGCTAGACCGAGTGGCATTCCTTGGCCACATCGTGACGGCCAGAGGCATTGAAGTTGATCCTGGCATGATTGAAGCCGTGAGTAGATGGGAGACGCCAAGAAATGCCAACAACATCCGTAACTTCCTGGGATTGGTAGGATACTACCAGAGATTCATCGAGGGCTTTTTGAAGATAGCTCAGCCAATGACCCAGCTGACGAAGAAATCGACGAAGTTTGTGTGGAGCCAGTTTCTAGGAGTTGAGGAAGTGACTGACCACCACACCAGTGTTGGCTATTCCCGACCCTTCTTTGGACTTCACCATTTACAGTGATGCTTCAAAGACGGGTTTAGGTTGTGTGTTCATGCAGCACGGGAAGGTGGTAGCTTATGCGTCGAGGCAGCTGAAGCCACACGAGCAGAACTATCCTACACATGACCTGGAGTTAGCCGTAGTGGTCCACGCAATAAAATTCTGGAAGCATTCCCTTTACGGAGGGAAGTGCAAGATATTCACAGACCATATGAGCCTGAAATACATATTCACTCAGAAAGAGCTCAATATGCGGCAGAGGAGACGATTAGAGATGGTCATGGATTACGACTGCACTATTAGCTACCATCCCGAGAAAGCTAATGTGGTCGCCGACGTCCTTAGTCGGAGGAGCCATGGCCAGCTGTCTTTCTTATTCACTGGGCAAGATGTCTTAGTTCGTGAGTTCTAGTGGCTACAGTTAGGGACACTGAGACAGTAGAGTCAACTTCGACGGCATGTGGCATGTTGATTGTTTTGGTCGTGGTTCTGACTCTTCGGGAGAGAATAGTTGCCGAGCAGCCGAACGATCGTTTCTTATGCCAGATGAAGGAGTTGATGGAGGCCGGCAAGGTCGCTGGTTTCACAGTTGCAGCCGATGGTGCTTTGGTCTTCGAGGGAAGACTTTATGTTCCGACCATTTTGGGAACTACGACCGGAGATATTGAGAGATGCTCACAGTGCCCTGTACACTGTCCATCCTGGTAGCACGAAGATGTACCAGGACCTGAAGAAAACGTTTTTGTGGCGAGGAATGAAGAGGAAGGAGGCGATGTTCGTGAACCAATGTCTAGTGTGTCAGCAAGTGAAGCCCGAGCACCAGCAACCGAGAGGATTGTTACAGCCACTGGAGAATCCCATGTGAAAATGAGAGCGCCTTACTATGGACTTCGTGATGGGATTGTCGAAGTCGACAATGGGACACGACTCTAGTTGGGTGATTGTGGTCCGACTGATGAAGTTTGCCCACTTTTTGCCTGATAGGACGAAAATGAAGGCTAGTTATTATGTCGAGTTGTTCGACTCCCACGGAGTGCTCGTGGAGATTGTGTCCGACCGAGACCCAAAGTTCACGGGTTAATTCTGGAGGAGTTTGCACCGAGCCATGGGGACGAGATCTGAATTTAGCACGACCTATCACCGCAAGACAGATGGTCAGTCGGAGCAGATGATCCAGACTTTGGAGGATGTTCTGAGGGTTGTGGTCTAGGACCGAATCCTAACTTGGGAGAGTTCGCTGCCATTGGTTGAGTTGGCCTACAATAATAATTATCACGCCTCGATCAAGATGGCACCGTACGAGGCTTTGTACGGGCGAAAGTTTAGGATTCTCTTGTACTGGGATGAAGTCGGAGAGAGGAAGATTATGGGTTCGGAGTTCATTCGTAGGACCTCAGAACATGTTGATGAGATCCGGAAGAGAATCAAGGCTGCCCAGAAGAGGCAGAAGGTCTACGCCGACAGGCACAGACAGGAACATCAGTATGATGTTGGCGATCATGTCTTTCTGAAGGTCGCACCCATGAAGGGTGTGGTTCGCTTCGGGAAGAAGGGGACGTTTCGACCTTGCTATATCGGGGCCTTTCAAATCCTCGCACGAGTCAGAGACTTGGCATATCGGCTAGCTTTACCGCCAGAGTTGTCGGGAGTGCATGATGTGTTTCATCTCTCGATACTGCGTAGATACGTGCATGACCCCAAGCACGTGGTGGACT
>CACSLK010010278.1:14261-25920 GCA_902706635.1 Striga hermonthica
CGAGCAATACTTAACTAATAGTCGGTTTCATCTTTTGGCCAGCGCAATTAACTTTTTTAAAAGAATAACTTTATAAAAGAATAAAAACGACCTTGTCCTTTGGGACTATAGTAATTATTTGCACTTTAAGCGTAACCCATTAATTGGTACTAAGTTTACTGCCAAAATTATACGTCGACCTTTGGGTGACCCGTACGCTTTTGAAATAGCTCACTATAACCATCCCGAATGAGATTCGTCCTTGTGAACTGTGAAATAAAACGTCCTTTGGGCTCGAATTAAATCACTTCACTGACAAAACTATAATGAAGGCCATGGATGTAATTTATTTCAACCCATTACACACTTAATATAATTTTTATTTTATGGGATTTTCTTAACATGTTTGTTGTTGTTATGCAGTAATTAACAACTATATGATAATCAGGAATTTATCGTGTGTTCAATATAGATTGACAAAGAACATATGAAAAGTATGAAAAGCTGAATGAAGCAGGATTTGTTGAATATTATCGTATATTTCTCGTGTCTCCCTTTGGAGAATCCATCTCTTCCTTTTGTATTACATTACAATACTTATCAGCAATATAATCATTACATGAAAATAGTCAACGGCAGCTAATTGCCATTCATCCTGGTAGCATGCCACTTGGCCAGACGTAATGATGAGTTGTACTGAGTTGGCACCGCCTTATGGTGTCAGTTTGGCAAGTCATAGATATCGGCTCGTGCAATTATAACCGATATGTCATATCTGTCATGTAGTAACCGACATATCATAACCGATATGAGATATCGGTCAATCGACGAAGATGTCGGTTCTCGATCAATTTTCACCCGATATGTGATTGTCTTGAGACCCGTGAAGACATCACCCACTTATATGAATTTAATCATCCTCCTACTGAGCATAATCACCTGATCAGTGTTGCTTAACTTGGTTTACTGAAAACGATGTCAAGAAGGTGGCCCCCAGCATTAATGGTTGTCTTGAAAAAAGACGGGCAGTGATGCAGAAAATTCACTTGGAAACAATTAATTTCGAGCAAGTAGGACATGTCGGTTTTTGTAGTCGTCCTTCCGATGTCTTCACACTTATTCAAAAACGGTGCTAAAAGTTGAAACGGTGCAATTTATTACAATTAATTGCAACGTTCACTGATAGAGGCAACGGTTACTTTTGATAGGCCACGTAGCTACTGCTGAGAGGCGTGATTCTCAAAGGTCGCGTTGACTCGCGAATTAAGAGTGTTTAACCCACGCGCCCCTATTTCCCCCTTTTCCCAACGGTTATCATCAAATTTAGGGTTTAGCATAAATATAAAATCGTCTTTGGAGATTCACTTTACTTTCATCCTCTTCTTGCAATCAAATTTCTTATTTTCTTACACTCTCGTTGCCTGACAACCGTTCTCGAAGCATCCCAGATCTGTGAATTTCTCCTTACGGTAAGGGTTATTTTTCTGTCATATTTATCTTCTGTGGCATATTTTTCATCAAATCATGAGTGTATCGTGGGCGTCTTCTGGTGACGATGAATTGGATGTCATGATGATAAACATGGTCCACTCCGGGGAGTTGGAACTGCTTTCCGAATATAGCCGGTGGGATCCGGTGTTTGTCGAACGATTGAATATCCGGCTAAACGACATTGAGGGGGACAAAACTGTGGAGGAAAATGCTATTGATGACCCGACATACTGGAGGCAACCCATTAGAAGATGGCCGAACCCCGAACTTACATCCCATGGTGAACCGAGCATACTAACAGATGTCGACGTCATTATGCTACGGAGTGAAATTCGAGTCACTGCGTCGGTACATTTATTTGCACCATATCCGGGCGAAAGGATTACATGTCCACCACCTGGATGTGTCGGTGTATTTGCTGAGAGCTTGAGATCAGGGCTGCGATTTCCCCTGCCGCGTATAATCACTGAATACTTAAGAAATTGGGAATTCCCATTGTGTCAAATTGCTCCGAATTCATGGAAACGGGTTATCAGTTTGCTTGTGCTTTTAGCCGAGAAGAAACGGGATTTACCGTCAGCAAGGGACATGAGAAGCATGTTTACTTTCAGGAAAAGTCCAGATAGACAAGTGACGGACCCACTTGTGACTTTCTCACTCGTCGGTAAACCTCAAGCTAGAGTCAAAGTTGGAGAATTAATAGCTGAAATCCCCGACACACTCCATGGATTTCAGGAAGAATGGTTGTGGGTTGGTGGAGATTGGCAATGTGCCGACTTCGCCAACGACCTTCTTGCCAATGGGACTAGTATCCCGATGACGATTAAATCTAGTTACTGTAAGTTTCTCATCTTTTTCTTTACTTTGAGTATTAATATCTTGTCTTTTGTCTTCGCTAACAGGTGGACTTTTGTGACCTTGTAGCAAAGCCAGCGGGAAGGAGAGAACCCAAATTTGAAGGTTTATTGTACGATCGGGTGGACAAGTTGTTTGAAGTTTCCCAAAACAAGCAACGATATCAGCGGCTTGTGAAGGATTCTCGGTTAGAACTAGCTGGCTTATCCCCCGGGGTATTAAACTCTTCGTTTCAACCAGGTACACTTCTTACTTGCTTTGTTTTATCCTTCACAGAGACAATGTCGGTCTAACTTAAACATCTTGTGGCAGTCTATTATCCATTGTTGGGATATTTCGGTTTTGGAGATCCCGTAGAGGCAGAAGAACATCGGAGACGTAACCTAAATTTCGATTTGAAGAACAAATTCGGAAAAAACAAAAATCTTCGATCAACCGAGATGGCTGGACGCATGAATCTCCTTAAGGCATGGAAAAAGAACCCCAACCGATCTCAAAGTGTTGTCGGTGAGCCATCATCAACGAGGGTAGAACCCAAACCAGCGATTGTGAATGAGTCGCTGGTTACCGACGTCCCACCACTTGAGGTGGCACCGCTGCAGCAAGTAATGACGTCGGTTGGTGAGCCTACTGTTGAAAGGGAAGTCTCTCAAGAAGTGCCTGAAGAGCTCAACGTGACAGTGGTGCATCGTCGCGAGAGATCCAGTGTATCTCATGTGGCGGAGAGGATGAAGAAAAAACAAGACACCGGCGCCGGCAAGGACAAAGAGGAGGAACCCGAAATCATTTTGAGGGATTTCTTCCTCAAAGTAAATGAAAAGAAAGCTGCAGAGCTAAAGCTGCCAGAGGATGTGTTTGATCCCTGGTTCACCATGTTTCAGACAGTCGCTGAGCCAAAAGTCACCATCAACCATCGGATCCCCAGCGAGGCGGTGAAGGCGGCGAAAGTTCCGCTAATGTCATGGGATCCGAAGACTCACGACGGGATTGTATCTTTGCCTGACGATCAGAAATTTAGCTATGCCCGAGGTTGCTTGGGACGGGCGCTTGTTAGTTTTATTGCTGCCGAGGAAAGTTATCGGGGTAGAGTGCATGAGATTGATGAGAAGCAGCATGAATTGAGTCTGAAGGAGGGTGCCATAGCGTCCTTAGAAGATGAGAAGTCTCGTTATGAGGCAACGATATCGGAGAAGGATACTCAGCTGATGGCGGCACAAACCGAGGCGAGTGCACTGAAAACTGAAAAAGAGAATCTCTTACTGGCTCATGACCTCATGTCGGTTCAGCTGGCCAAAGTTGAAGAAACGGCCAGGGAAAAAGATGAGCAGCTCATGAGGCTAAGGGCTGAGCTTCAAGCTGTCCGCAAAGACCGATCTGATAAGGATGCTGAGCTAATCCGATGTCGCGAGGCTCATAAGATTGCTATGGGTAAACTCCGACAAGAGATGACAACCGCAGCTGAACTCAAATTTCAAGAAGGCATAGATGTCGGTAAAAGAGTTGTGGCGGATGCTGTGACCGAATGGGACCTAGAGTTAAATGTCGCGTTGACACTACGCTGGGTTATCGACCGAGTAGAGAATGGCGTTTACAGTGTCGATGAGCTGCGGATCTTCCTTTTGGAAAAAATGGAGAAGCATCGCCTCAACCCCGAGATCAAGAGTGCCCATATCCCAGCGGATCAAGATGAGCGAGATTTCACCGACCGACTTCTAAAGCAGAAGGAGAGTCGGATGCTAGAATTGGATATGGTGCCTTTGTCGGAGGAGCGCAAGGCTAAAATTCGCCGGGCGTTCGTCAATATGGTCCTTGAGGTGGAGAAGGCCAAAAAACCCGAAATGGCAAATATCTGCGTGGAGACGATTGCTGAGTCATTTGTCGTTGAGACACTCGAAGGCCTATCCGATGAAGAACTCTTGGGCGCAATTACCTGTTTCGCCTTACGAAAGGTGGCAGAAGACGACGCCAAGGCCTAAGGGTGGTTGGTTGAGCCAGTCCCCTCCGACGACGATCGAGTTTTATTAGAGGATGATGATGTCGTCATCATAAAAGAACACGTCGTCCGAGCTATGGAGGATAAGGAAGAGGAGGTGATCCAACGCTTGGGCCAAAGGTTGTTAGATCACTTGGATGCTGCAGATAAAGGCAAAGCTGAAGCCGGGAACCCTCAATCTTCAATAACCGGAGGGGCGTCGTCATCGGGAACGAATAAAGATGAATGAGATCTTATATCGGTTGTTTGTTTTTTATTTTCTTTTATCGGATGTATCGACAATATTTTGTTATGAATGAAACTTGACGTTTAATGATTTTGTCCTATAAATGTATTGTCTTGACATATTTATTGTAAGTCAAAAACATGTCGGAGTAAAGTTAAATGAATGTTTAGAACAAGTCATAACAAACTTGCTTTTATTGCAAACATTTATTGTAAGCTCATCAAATCAACGTCGGGATTTGATACTATAGAGCATAAGCCTCCCCAAACCATCTTCAGGGCTTGGAAGTATCCGGCTTTGTCGCGTTTGGCTAGGTCATACCATCTTCAGGGTATGAAACACGTTTAGCCTTAGTAACGAGGACTGATTTATTGTGGTCCTAGTGTTCGAACAAATTATAGTGGTTCGTCACACAAACTTTATTGACAACAAAATGCGATTCTTGTACATGGGTAGGACAAAAGACTTTCATACATCGGAGACAGAGATTTGGCCTTCAGGTTTACTGGTAGTACTTCTTCAGATAGGTTGCGTGCCAAGGATACTGAAGGGGAACACCATCTAGAGTCTCAAGTTGGTAGGTACCGTTGGAAATCAGACGGTTCACTTTAAAGGGTCCTTCCCACTTCGGGTGCAACGGACCGGCATTGGCCCCGGCGATTCTTTTCAACACAAGGTCTCCTACGACAAATGAGCATGGCTTGAGTCTTGAATTGATGTACTTCTCACTACGGCGTTTATAAGCGGCATTTCGAATTTCCGCGTTGGTTCGTATTTCATTGACTATGTCGAGATTGGCTCTCAAGTTTCCTGAGTTAGATTCATCGGAAAAATGGGTAACCCGGTACGTCGGTGAAGTGAGTTCAGCGGGTATTACAGCTTCAGTTCCGTATGCTAACGAAAACGGAGTTTCCCCAGTTGAATTTCGTGTCGGCGTCCGGTAAGCCCAGAGAACATGAGGTAGCTCATCAGGCCACGATCCCTTTGCAGTCTCAAGCCGAGTTTTCAGACCATTCTTGATAATCTTATTTACAGCTTCTATCTGTCCATTAGCTTGTGGAAGATAAGGTGACGAGAAGAAGTGTTTGATGCCATAATCTTCACAAAAGCCTTCAAATCGTTTTCCTTCGAACTGACGACCGTTGTCGGTTATGACGGAGTTCGGTATTCCAAACCAACAAACGATTGATTTCCACACAAAATCGATCATCTTTTGTTCAGTGATGGTTGCAAGAGGTTCGGCCTCAACCATTTAGTGAAGTCATCGGCAGCTAGTATTGCAAACCGAACACCTTCTTTTGCTGTCGGAAGTGGGCCAATCAAATCAATTTCCCATTTTGCGAATGGCCATGGGCTATATATTGACTTGAGGAGTTCAGGATGTTGATTAACGTTGGGAGCAAATATCGAACACTTGTGACATTTTCGCACCCAGTCTGCGGCATCTTTCCTGATAGTTGGCCAATAGTAGCCTTGTCGGAGAATCTTGTAGGATAAAGCTTGTGCTCCTTGATGAGTACCGCAGACTCCTTCATGTACTTCTTGAAGAACACGTCGGGCGTCAATTTCCGACAAGCACTTGAGCAATGGAGTAGAATATCCACGCTTATATAATGTGTCTTGATCAATTGTGAAATGAGCAGCACGAACACGAAGGGTGCGAGCTTTCTTTGGGTCTTTAGGTACGGCCCCGGTTTGAAGGTAGTTGATGATTGGATCCATCCATGTCGGGTCTGGGATTGGTGAAGCAGCATCGATCATGACGACGTCGGTAGAAACTGTTGAGGAGGTCGCCTGTTGAGTAATTTGCACAAACTCGACATTGTTCAAATCGGTTGAAGAGGCCAAGTGCGAAAGAGCATCTGCTTGAATATTAGATGACCGAGGTATATGTTCTAACGTCATTTTGAACCGTGATAGCTTCTTCTTGACGAGATCAAAATAAGGCAACAATTATGGTTCCTTAACTTCGTAAGTGCCATTAATATGGCTGACTAGTAACTGAGAGTCAGAAAATATTCGGAGAGAGGAAACATTCATGGATTCGGCAAAGTGTAGGCCTGATAAGAGGGCCTCATATTCAGCTTCATTGTTGGTGGCCGGGAAAGTGAATGCTACAGAGTAACAAAACACTTGTTGATCAGGACTAACTAAAACAATTCCTCCTCCAGCTCGTATAGCGGTGGACGATCCATCAATGTAAAGAGTCCATGTCGGATCTTCAATAGATGTACTGACAATTAGGGTAAACTCTGCTATGAAGTCAGATAACACTTGGGCTTTGATGGCAGTTCGTGGTCGGTACTGAATGTCAAACTGTCCCAGTTCTATCGCCCACTTAATCATTCTTCCCGACGTGTCAGGTCGGTGGAGGACTTGTCGGAGAGGATATGATGTGAACACAATAACAAAATGCTCCAGAAAATATGGACGCAACTTTTGTGCAGCAATGATCAGTGCAAAGGCTAACTTCTCCATATACGGATATCGCAATTCAGCGTCATGTAGAGAATTGCTAATGTAATATATCGGGAACTGCTGAAGTCCATCTTGTCGTATAAGAACAACACTAACAGCAACGTCACTTACACCCAAATACAAATACAAAGGTTCATCAGGAAGAGGTTTCTGCAGCGTCGGTAATCGTGAAAGAACTTCTTTGATCTTGTCAAAAGCATTCTGACATTCCACGGTCCATTCGAACGGCTTTTTCTTTCTGATAGCGTCAAAGAACGGCTTACAATGATCCGTCGACTTTGAAATGAATTGGTTCAGAGCTGTCAGTCGACCAGTTAAAGCTTGGACACCTTTGATAGATGTCGGAGGAGCCAATTCAAGTATGGCTCGAATCTTGGCGGGATTAGCTTTGATTCCTCTTTGACTTACCATGTATCCTAAAAATTTCCCTGACCCAACTCCAAAGGTGCACTTCTTGGGATTAAGCACCATTAAATATTCTCGAAGAATGTCAAAGACTTCTGAAAGATGAGCAATATGATCAGAGGCTTGTTCCGATTTCACCAGCATGTCGTCCACGTAGACTTCCATCGTATGGCCGATGAAGCGTGCGAACATCTTATTGACCAACCTTTGATATGTAGCCCCAGTATTTTTTAATCCGAAAGTCATCATGACATAACAGTAAAGACCTCGGGACGAATAAAACGAAGTATTTTCAGCATCATCGGGGTGCATGAAGATTTGATTGTAACCGGAATAAGCGTCCAAGAAACTCATGAGTTGATGTCCCGATGTAGCATCTACCATGTAATCGATATGTGGAATTGGATAGCTATCTTTCGGGCATGCCTGGTTCAAGTCTGAAAAATCGATGCATAAGCGCCAAAGACCGGTAGCTTTCTTTACCAGGACAGGATTTGATATCCATGTAGGCTATTTTGCTTCTTTAACGAACTTGTTGTCTATAAGCTTGTTCACTTCCTCTTCAAGAGCCTTCTGGCGATCTGGGCCGAATTTTCGGCGTTTCTGTATGACGGGCTTGACGGTCTTATCCAAATTTAAGCAATGATATGCTTTCTGCGGGTCTATTCCTTTCATGTCTTCGTGTTTCCAGGCGAATACGTCGGAATTTGACTGAAGAAATTGAATTAAGCACGAACGTGTGGGTTCTTGAAGGCTAGCTCCAATGCGCAATGATTTTTCCTGAGTCAATCCATCCACGTAAATAGTTTCGACGTCTTCGACTGGTTCCGCACGGACATGATGATTCTTATCTTTGAATTGCATCTGTGGATCCATATCTTCATGTATTCCTATGTCTTTCTTATGAAAAGATTGTTCTTGATCAAGGGCTTCATTTAGTGTTTCAGGCAAATCCGACGTTACAGGGACATCGGTATCAGCTACAAGAGGGATGTCGGTATCTGAAGCAAATTGATTAGTTCTTTGAACATCAGGAGGAGTTGGATTTTTCAACGCAATGGAGTTATCAGTCTCATATTCTTCGAACATATGAAAGTTATGCGAGGTTGAGAGCAACGTCAAACTTCGAGCTTCTCGTTGATCACCATAATGAGTGCCTTCTCCTTCAATGGTAGGGAACTTCAAGGCGTAATGGAAAATTGACACGGAAGCACGGAGCTTGTAAAGTGAAGTTCGCCCTACAACAGCATTATATTCATTCTGGACATCCAAGACTTTGAAAGTCTCCATAATAATATTGGATTTTGGTCCAAAACCGCCAAATCGAATAGGGAGTAATATTTCGCCGACAGGGCAAGAGATGCTTCCATTGAAACCTTGAATTTGGTCGTTGCAAGGTCTAATATCTGCTGGGTCCAAACCCAATTTCTTGAAAGTGCGGAGCATCAAAATACTTGAATAAGCTCCTGTATCGACCAAAATTCGGTGGACGGGGATCCCTCCAATCGGGGCTGTGATAATTAGGGCGTCGGAATGAGGATGAGCGAATATATTGGCATCTTCGATACTGAATGTGATAGGACAATTCCGCTTATTAATGGTATCTCGAAGATCAACGTTCATGACTCGTTTCTCGGCATTTTGTGCCTCCCTGGCATAGGCTTTGGCTTTCCGCCGAGAAGTGTCCAACTGTTTGGTATTAGAGTTAACTCGAGGTATGCTGTATGAAGAGTTTAATGCGTCATGTGTTTTGGACTTTTTGCAGTTGTCGGTCGAAGTACCGACAAGGGTGGAAAACGTAAAAACTTCCTTATCATTCGCGCGAGCTCTTTTCGGGTTGGCGGGTCGATTGTCATCTTCTTCCTCGTCAAAAAGATCCACAGGCCTTCCTTTCCGACGATTTTCGAAATTTCTGAACTTTTGAAGCTGGGGCTGTCCGATCAAACGTAAGAGAGCTGATAAGAGGCCGAGACACTCATCGGTATTGTGTCCCGGAGATTTATGGTACGCACAGTATCGGGACTTGTCTAGCTTGTCTTCAGAAGTTCTTACTGGTTTTGGATCAGGAATAATCCCTTTTCCTTTCAGCTCTTCAAAAATGGTAGCTGCTCTGGCCGAATAAACGGCTTGATAGCCTGTCCTCACATTGTCGGCATATTGGTCTCGGGCAGCTCTGGATTCCGGAGTATTTTCGTATCCTTTTGAATAATTCCGATATTGTGCTTTCCCAAAATTTTTCTTATTCTTCTTTTTCGCGTCTGATTCACTCTTATTCTCTTTTACCGAGAAATCGAAACTAGGGACCAACATCGACTCCTCGGCGATAATGAATTGCTGAGCTCATACGAGGAATTCCTAAAAAGTAGCCGGCTTGTTCTGACATAAGGTCCAACGAAACATCGAATTGGGCTTTAATCCGGCGATTGCGGTCACTAGCAGAGTCTCAGGGTGACAGGGCTCCATATTCTGAATTCGGTCGTTAAACCGTGACATGTAGTCCTTAACAGTTTCGTCATCCTTTTGGACAATGTTAGTAATTGATTCTTTTGGAATAAGGCAAACTTGAGCTCCGATGAAGTGTGATCGGAAAGCTGCTCGTAACTGTTGCCACTTCCAGATTGAATGAGGTGGAAGAGTGTAATACCATTTTTGTGCCCGTGGCCCCAGTGTGAGGGAAAACATCCGACATCTCAAAGCATTCGAAGCTCCGTGCAAGTCCATCCACGAGGTATAATGACCCAAGTGCGCGTCAGGATCTGAAGTTCCGTCATACATGCCAATTTGTGGAATCTTTACTTTAGCAGGGAGCGCCTCCGCAGTAAGCTCTGGAGCTAGTTGTGAGTCGGCTTCAATAATGACATTTCCCGACGTCGAGACATGTCGGGGAGAATCTTCTTGTGACTTCTGTCGAGTATCAATTTCAGCCAATCGTTTGCGGAGAACCTCAATTTCTTCAGCACTATGTCTTGACATACGATTCCGTTCAATCCGACGTCGTAAATCTTCACGGTCACGAGGTGCCGGTGAGATAGGCCTGGGTCGTGACGGAATTCTCTGATGATGAGCAGAATGACTCTCGGCAGTCATTTCTTGAACAGGGGGTTCCTCCGCAGCCTGGTTGTTTGTTACTGGGTTAGCGGTTATACGAGTTAACTCTTCTCGACGGGGAGAAATATGACGTGGTTGTGACGTAGCATGGGATGTTGCCGCATGAGTTTCAGGGTCATGACGAGTATGATTTGGATGTTCCGTTGGATTGGTAGCAAACGGCGTTGATAATGGCACAGTACTCGAGTTTCTGGGCATGGCTCGAGCTATCAGAGAGGTTAAACCTTGAATAAACTCCGGGTTTTGGAGGAAGTTCATGAGATTCGTGACTGGAGGAGGTGGTGTTGAACGTCGTGGGGAATGATTAGTCGATTGGCTCTGGCCAGGATGAGTTGTATGATCTCGACCAGATTGCGACATGGTGACTTCGAGTGCGGAAATGGCTATAACAGCGAAAGTTAACCTCAAAACGTGATGAGGCCCCTTCCTCTAGCGCCAAACTGTTGTTATGCAGTAATTAACAACTATATGATAATCAGGAATTTATCGTGTGTTCAATATAGATTGGCAAAGAACATATGAAAAGTATGAAAAGCTGAATGAAGCAGGATTTGTTGAATATTATCGTATATTTCTCGTGTCTCCCTTTGGAGAATCCATCTCTTCCTTTTGTATTACATTACAATACTTATCAGCAATATAATCATTACATGAGAATAGTCAACGGCGGCTAATTGCCATTCATCCTGGTAGCATGCCACTTGGCCAGACGTAATGATGAGTTGTGCTGAGTTGGCACCGCCTTATGGTGTCGGTTTGGCAAGTCATAGATATCGGCTCGTGCAGTTATAACTGATATGTCATATCCGTCATGTAGTAACCGACATATCATAACCGATATGAGATATCGGCCAATCGACGAAGATGTCGGTTCTCGATCAATTTTCACCCGATATGTGATTGTCTTGAGACCCGTGAAGACATCATCCACTTATATGAATTTAATCATCCTCCTACTGAGCATAATCACCTGATCAGTGTTGCTTAACTTGGTTTACTGAAAACGATGTCAACATTTGTATTTGCACATAAGCAATCACGTAAAACATGCATGATTAATGAGCAATAATAAACTAGGAACTATAATCCAACTATCATGGCCATTAATCAATCTCCAATGTTAC
>CACSLK010010278.1:27210-39323 GCA_902706635.1 Striga hermonthica
TAAAGGCTCGAATAAATTGTACCCAAAAGCCTTCTAACGGATTACCTAAACACCTACTTTGATTAAACTTGGTGGAGCGTTTAATCGAATCTCCCTAACTCTCGAACGATGCTATTTCTCACGTGTATGTAGGAGAAAAATCGGCCAAGACGACATTGTAAGAGAGGTTGGGACATGGTGTATTTGTAGGCTCAATTAGGGACCTTAAGGAGGTGCTAAATATGAGCTTATTCCATTAGGCCTAGGAAATCCTAATTCTACTCCAATACTAATTTAATGTAGGAAGGAAATCTCATACTAATCCTCTCCTTCTAGAAGACTCCCAAGGCTCCTAACAATAGAGAAGATCCTTGTAGGAATATCTTTCCTAATTAAATTAATAACCATGGAATAAAATTAATTCCTAATTTAGGAAGCCTAATTTTACTCCAATTAATAATATAATGTAGGAAATATATTTCCTACTAATCTTCATCTTCTAGAAGACTCTCAAGTCTCCTAATCCCAAGAGAAGATTCTAGTAGGAATTTTATTCTCCTAATTAATTAATTAATATGGAATAAAATTAATTCCTATTTAATGGAATTAAATAATAAAACATCCCACTAGAGTAATATTATTACTCTCCCCATTTAGCCACTATTTTACCAATAAAATCGAGCCTCCATGATTAAATGATATTAATCTGATTGATCGATTTACCTCCCTATGTTTAAGATATAATGTTCGTTGATTAATTAAATTACTGACAAAATAATTAATCAACTTCTTATTCATTTCCAAAATTAGTACCACTCAGCCTTTAACCATTATGTCAGACAATCGTCTACCTGCAGGGTTTAACATAATGTTCCTTTCTGAGCTCATTTCGGGGACGTCATCAATCCAGCGCACTGGAACATAGTGACTGTAAATAATTTATAATAGCACATCATTACTTACCAAAATACCTCGTATGCCATCCTATTAAAATAGGAATCACTTGGTAAATCAAATAAATAAGAAATAAAAATATATGCCTATTTTATGTTATCTTACATCTTAAGAGAACGCATCAATCACTGAAGGTCTAGGTTACGAAACCGGTCAGTGAGTCTCATATCCTTATCCTTCTGTGGTCCTGTTCAACACTTAACATAAGTGCTAGTGTAATCCTTCAGTCAAAGACCAACTGAATCGAGAATACACTACAGTTTTTTTTTCCAAGGTGGGTCTCACTGCCAGTCTAGACTGTGAACGAATAGTTTAGTCTTATAAGGAACCGATAGGTGATCTTTCTGTTTGAAACTCTTCGAACCACACTACCTCAATATAAGACATGGAGTATGTATTGCATAAATAAATAAACTGCAAACATATGTACTTTGACTGAAACATGATGGCCAGATCAAAATGGAATTGATAGAAACTGCAAAACATCACTTTTACAGCATACCTCTAACAGCCACGCCACCAGAAAGACTTCCTCAAGTCCTGATACATCTTCATGCTACCAGGATGGATGGTGTACGGAGCACTATGGGCCTCTCTCAGAATCTCTCTCCGCAGTTCCCACACATTCAGAACATAAAGTCTACCCTCGAAGACCAAGGCCCCATCTGATGCGACTGCGAATCCACCAACTCTGCCAGCTGCTGACAACTCCCTCATCCGGCATAAGAAACGGTCATTCGGTTGCTAGGCGACTATCCTCTCTCGAAGAGTCGGTCCCACAACCAAAGAGGCCAACATGCCCCCGGCTGCTGGAGTCGACTCCACTGCCTCTAGCCGCAATCGCTCAAACTCCCGAAGAAGAACATCCTGCCCGATAAACAAGCAAGATAGCTGGCCATAACTCCTCCGACTAAGGGCATCGGCTACCACATTAGCTTTCCCAGGGTGGTAGCTAATGGTGCAGTCGTAGTCCTTGACCAACTCCAACCATCTACGCTGCCTCATGTTCAGCTCCTTCTGCGTGAAGATGTACTTTAGGCTCTTGTGGTCGGTAAAGATCTCACACTTGCCTCCATAGAGGTAGTGACGCCAAATCTTCAAGGCGTGGACAACTGCAGCTAACTCGAGATCATGAGTGGGGTAGTTCTGCTCGTGAGGCTTCAGCTTCCTCGAAGAATAGGCCACGACTTTCCCCTGCTGCATAAGGACACATCCCAAACCCATCTTCGAAGCATCACTATAGATGGTGAACTCCAAAGTAGGGTCGGGTATAGATAGGACAGTTGCGGTAGTGAGTCTCCTCTTCAACTCCTAGAAACTCTCCTTGCACTGAGGACTGTAACGCCCCACTTTTATTTGCCGAAATTCAGAATAAATTTTTCAAATTTATTTTCTAAAAACACTTGAGGCGCAACTCATTTTCAAAACCATTATCAAAATTCAACAATATTCTCAATCATCAACTTTCAGCTCCCGAACGGGTTCATCAATAATATCATCAATCATCAATAGTAACTAAAGAGCAACTCCTTAACATTAATTCATAAGTCCAATCCTTAAATAATCCAATATTCATACATAGCAATAATTACAATAATCAATTTAGATAGGTGGAAGCAATATCAATGATATGACCACCACTCGCATCCCTCCGCCGTGCCCGCAATACTAACCTGATCCATAAAGAGCAGGTGGGGATGAGCACAATTGAAATCTGTGGTGCTCACCACTATGCAATAAACATTAATCATAAATAAAACAAGTATGGTCGCAGCATGTATACGTAATTAATTAGTTATCCCAACCTCCTATCCCAAGTTCATTCTCATGTGCACACCTATATCAATAGACTACTGTCGACTATATATCGAAAGCCACGGCCCTCGGCCTTCTGGTCTTACAACG
Source organism: Striga hermonthica (assembly GCA_902706635.1). Lineage (NCBI taxonomy): Eukaryota > Viridiplantae > Streptophyta > Magnoliopsida > Lamiales > Orobanchaceae > Striga > Striga hermonthica. The sequence goes on from CACSLK010010278.1 coordinate 30,049, forward strand.
AGTGTCCAGCCAGTAGGAGTCTCCCCCGAAGGCCCGACCTCGCCATCGGACTTACATCGGGGTACTTATCGCTGACCGAGCACAACCCTGGTCTCAAGCGACGTGTCCTTCGCGAGGACGTAAAGAAGAGATTACCCCATCAGGGTCGTTCTATAGTTACAGGGATAACCATTCGACGGCCGATACAGCTCACATCGAAGGCTACATGTTCCATATGCATACTTTGATCATACCAAGTAAAATAATAATAACAGTAATAACATTTAAAGCATAGCCAATTTTCCAAAACCCACCTTGTTGACGAGGTAGACAAAACACCTAAATAGCAAAACACAGGTCGAGGCCAGACTCCTCAAACACCTACATAATAATAAATAGTCTTATAAATGACTATTCAACGCACGAACACTTGTAACTTCACTCATGCTATTCAACTCAGCAACATAGTACATAAAAGCAATCAGGCAAAATGAGCACATCATACGATTTCACAAGATAACATTATTACTATAAAGTTAGACATGAACTAATCATCAAGCAGTAACATATCGCATAACACCAGCCATGTAAGATATACAATCTCGGTAATTTAAACCACACCGCAGAATATTCAAAAATCATGCTTTCATGCTTTCATCCTTTTCTTCCTCAAAATTTTAACAACATAGGCTCATCAACTAATTATTTAAACATTGCATATAATAGAATACAACATGCCTTCGAATCTTCCCCTTTTTCTCAAACTTAATTGGCATGAATAAAAAGAATAAGGACTATTATTACAACTCTGAAAATAAATCTTTTTTAGCATTGAGATCACATCAAACAAGATTCAGCACCTTAGGCAATAACATGGCACTACACAATTGTCTCCTCCATGATCCTTTTTTTTTCATAAAATATAAACTACATCAGGGTCTTATAAACTGAACTACATGCTCAAAAAGAATATTCCAATTTCAGCATGATATTCATATAATCAAGTTGAGCATGGTACAATAATTCGAGGCCAAAACAACACAAACATGCCTCATTTTCTTTTCTCTTTTCCTCAACCATCAATAACACTTAATAGGCCCTACAAAACTGAATTATACCTCTGCAATTTACACACATTCAGCATGTTAACAGTATAATCCAAGGCTCAGAAAAGGGGCACAAACAAGGCACAAGATCAAACAGAATAAATCAGATAAAACGCATGTATAAGCCACAGAATTAAGTCACAATAATGGTATAACCATAACACATAAACAAGCATCTAAATCTCGACCACAACACAGAATAAATCAGCTAATATTACCTCTCGAACACAACAAACAACGGCTGAAAGCATACGGTATGGCCACGTACAGCTCGTGGCTGGGGTTGGCGACGGCTACAGATGGTTGTACGCTTCGGCTGAAGCCCTCGCTGTCCGTTCGCCTTGGCTCGGCGTATAATCGGGGTTCGAACAAATACAGATGGGGCCTCGCTGGTTCGGCCGCAGACAGGTCACTGACGGGGCTCCTCGCTGCTCGAACTCGATTTGCTTCTCACGACGGTTGCCCGAATTGTTTCCCGGACACCGGCGAGGCGCTGCAACGGTGGTCGTTTGCCTCAGTTAGCTGCTACTCTTGATAGGCAAAAACAGACAAATCTTGTGGCTGGTTTCTCGCACGCGGCGGATCTCGACTAAGGCTCCAGTGCGCGTTCTCGTCGGCGATGACTAGAGGTCGTCGGAAAATTGGTGGCGCCGAAAATGGCTAGGTCTCGACACGTTGCTGGTTGTGGAATCGGACGCGAGCAGAGGTTCCTTCTGTTTGCTCGCAGTTGGCTCGGTTGCACACCATTGGTCGGTACTCCATCGACGCCGGGGGCCTGGTGTTCTTGCCGTTGAGGAAAAGAGAAATGAAGCTTGGTCGTGGGGTTTGCTTCTGCCGCGACTGCTGCTCTTGGTCGCGAACCGCCGGAACGCGACCTTTTGCCGAGAAGAGAGTGGGACGACGGGATTAGGGGATGAGATGGCGATTAGAAAATCGAAAGAGGAGGAATATGGGGTTTCGGCGATTTTGGGGCGAGACCGATTGAAGAAGAAAAGGGATTCTGCCCTCTCCTTTATCGACTCACAAGAGAAAAAGGAAATTATTGGGCCAAAACTGTTTAAGCTATGATGCACAATAAAATGGGTCGGGTCCGGTTCTCTCGGGCTCGACTTAGCCATTTAAAATGGCTTGATCCAACTAACGACGATAAAATAAATTTAGCCGGGAAATAATTACAAATAATAATACTCACATCATTTATTTAAATAATAATAATATTCAATTAGACAAATAATAACATTTAGACAATTAATAATAATACTACTAATAATAATAATGGGAACAATAATAGCATTCAGAAAATTAGGCATTTAAAAATAAAATAGCAATAATAATGTCGAAATATCCGTAAAATCACATTATTCGAACGGATTATATTCGATTCACGCGATTAAACCGAAATCGACTAACGTCGAACGTTTTAAGTAAAACGATCGAGTATTCCAACCTTTCGTCATCGCGACGAATAAAATAAATATAATAACCTTTTAAATAATATTCGATGAATAGAATATTCCGAGAAATTCTATAAATCGAACGAGGCATTACAATCTATCCTCCTTAAAATATTTCTGTCCTCGGAAATATGAAAGAACACGCATCTAAAGGAAAACGACAAACTCGAACGGGAAATTTTTCAATCATGAGATCCGGGTATCTCCTCTGGAACCCGATTTCCGCTCGCATACGTCCTATCGCCCTAAACTCGAAAAGCATACACTCACTTGTAGGACTCAATCTGACTCGCCCTATGCTCATATGTTTACCTTCTTGCCTGGGAGGGTGATCAGTCCTGCCCGAGCTCTGGCGCACGTCTGCTTGGAAGGGACCCAGTTCGGCTTGGCCTATACTCATGAGTATCAACAATTAACTTCGTACTTAACAACACACAAGACCTCAACAGGTCGTTCGGTGTATTGCCAGCGTACTCCGACTATCTCACCAACAAGGTGGACACGTGATGCCAAGTTTCAGACTCGTGTCCGAGTTATATTGATAACTTGCCCATGATTTTAACACGGACTGTGTGTCTCCATCAGAGACTACGACACGGTACCACATACATACAACACGCCACTATCATGCTCATACTCGCAACATATCGACTCCACGAATCGAACGCAACCCTTATGTGCAACCATAAGGATTGACCAATAGCAATACGACATTCCCAATTTGCCCACTCGAGGAACTCTCAAATAAGGTATAGGGATTCATTGACTACTTTCCTTAATCAGAAATCATCGATTAAGGATTTACACTCATCTAGTGGGACTTGGAGCTCTGAGTTCAAGGTTCGGACGAAAGGGGTTCAAAAGATAACCAAGTAGTCCAGCATGAAATAGTTTCAACAGTTCAGGAAAAACATCGATGGTCGGCCGTATACGCTGGCCTGGGGAGTTCGTGCGTACGGTGATGGCGGCTGCAGTTCACATGCGAGTCAACGGTCGGCCGCACGCAAGCCTCCCGTCTCTCAGCACGATCGTGCGTGCTCGGCCACCACTTCGAGTGGCTACACCCAGCCAGAGTCTGCGTTTGGATCAAGGTTTCACAAGAAGGTTTCAATCTCACATCACAAAAAGAGATGGTTTTACCAATAAATGAGAATTTTGGGACGCCGCGAGTCGGGCATATCACACACGTAAGTGGCTTGCAAGAGAGACGGCAGAAATGCGCGCACTTGAGCATAGTGCGCGCGAGGAGTGCGGAAATGGTCTGATAACTGGCGAGGACGAACACGCGCAATTAGCATGCGCGATGGGCGAGCGGGGGCCGGCCAGCGGGTGTGCGCGGTTGGCGTGCACGAGCGGGACGCGGGCGAATGTCAAAGACACGCGCATGACGAGCGAAGCGGAGCAGCGCGCGAGAAACACGAGCGACGCACAAGCACGCGCAGGGCGCGAAGCCCCATTCTTTGAGGAGTGCGGACTGGCAGGGCAACACGCGCACGGTAAGGCAGCCAGCAGCAGTGGCGTGCGCGACACGCCGGACGGACAGGCACGCATGGAGAAGGCGGTGCCCTAGTCCTCGAGGACTAAGGCGTGCGAGACGGTGCGCACTAGGGCGGTGCGAGCGAAGGGCCGAAGTACTTGAAGCGGTTGGAAGACTTGGTGTGCAAGCCAAGATATTTAGTTCCCTTAATACATTATGAGATCTAGATTAATTAGGATACTTAATATTTTATTGCTTAATTAGTTTCTTAGGTAGATTAGACTTAGACAAATCTTGTGCCTATATAAAGGCCTTTCCCCTATGTTATTTTTCATCATTCAAGAATTAATAGAAATTCAGAACTTTTGTTCTCCCACTTTGCTTTAGTTTTTCACCAAAATTCTACTGCAATTTTATTCGTTTCAATAGGCGCAGTTGTGGCTAGAGAAACACTATCGGCGATTCAAGGCGCGGGATAGCGGCTTATCGGCAATCGAAACACACGATCTTCATCATTGGTGCTTTCATTGAGAGGTGGTGATCGTGTGTTTTTCTTCTACCCCATTCCCTTTCTTTTCTTCCCCTTTATTTTTCGTACCTATCAAAAAAAAAAATCGTTCATCATCATACTCATCTTCAATCACGAGTCCACAAAGCAAAGAGCGAAGAGAAGAAAGAAAAGTCATGGCCAACAAGGAGATGAAGGATAAAATCGATAATCTTGACATCCAGATGCGAAGTATGAGTGAGGTTATGGAGGGAAGGCTGGGATCGCTCGACGAAGGTCAAGGCAACACCAACGCCGCCGTATCACACCTAGAACAGCGATTGGAGGAGGTCTTGCGCGCGTTCCAGCAACAACCCCCACGGCAGCGCGACGACCATCCACAGCGCGAATACCATCAGCGCGTCGAGCACGCCGAGCGCACGCCATCACCATAGCGTGAGGATCGGTGCGAGGTACGGCGACGCGAAGGTTACGAGTACGAGGACGAGTTCGACCAACGATCACAAGCATCCAATTACCGAGAGCGGCCCAGGCCCGACAAGCCCAGGTTTGTGATTTCCATATTCACGGGTAGTGATCCGGAGGCTTGGCTCAACCGAATTGCGCAATACTTCGAACTTAACGAAATCGAAGGCCATGATCGAGTAAGGTACGCAGCATTCTATTTGGATGGTGAGGCTAATGTATGGTGGCAAAGGCTCTCAAGGATCTACCGTAAGTGACAGCAGATAATTACATGGGCTGATTTTGAGAGGGAGTTGCTCACACGCTTTGGTACGTCCGATTACCATAATTACAACGAAGCTCTCGTACGAATACGCCAGACAGGCAACTTGCGCGAATACATCAAGGAGTTTGAACGCCTTGCCTGCCGCGTGCGAGATTGGTTCGAGGATGCGCTGGTGGGAGCCTTCATAGGTGGGCTGAAATTCGACCTAGCTACCGAAGTCCGACTGGAGCGGCCCGACACGATGCACACAGCCATGGAAATGGCCCGACGCCGCGAAGACCATCTGGTCGCGACACGAAGGGGATGGGCTGGCACCTGATTCACCGACACGCGTCGCGCAGGCCCGAGTCATGCGATGGCAAACGCACGGCCGAACGTCAGCGCCCGGCCGACATGGCTGGTAGTTAGGCAACTGTCCCCCGAGGAAGTTAAGCGCCGACGTGACAAGGGCCTATGTTTCAAATGCGAAGAAAAATTCACACCAGGCCATTAATGTAAGCAAGCTTTCGTGATAGAAGTTGCTAATCCTGACGAGGAGGGATCAGAGGTCGAGGAAGAACAACATCAGGAGGATGAGGTCGAAGTGCCCGAAGAGGAAGCAGAGATATCAATGCACGCAATGGCAGGGATCCGGGGGCCTCGGATGATGCGATTGCCAGCTTGGGTCAAGGATTGTAGGGTGATGGTGCTCGTAGACAACGGTTCATCACACAACTTCATTAATGCTGACTTGTCCCAGAAGCTGCATTTACCAACCACGAAGATTGAGCCTTTTGAGGTACGAGTAGCTAATGGCGAGAGGCTACAATGCACTGAATCCTTTCGAAAGGTGCCAATCAAGTTCCAAGGAGCTACGGTGAAGGCTGATCTCTTTGCTTTACCCCTCGTCGGACCCGATGTCGTGCTAGGAGTCCAATGGCTCGAAGGGTTGGGCAAGGTGACTACCGACTATCGAACGGGAATTATGGAGTTCAACTCTAGAGGTCGACAAGTCACTCTGAGTGCTGACAACGAGAAGGGTACCAAGGAAGTAGGGCTGAAAAGCATCGAAAGAGTTTGGCGAGGTGGCGGTCAAATCTACGTAGTAGTAGTCGAGAACACTGAGGCGCATATAGACCAGGACGATCAACAGCAAGGAGATGTGCGCGAACTTCTCGAAGAGTTTTGAAGGAGTACTGGGCGAACCTAAGGGACTACCACCACACCGAGAGTTCAATCACCGCATACCACTGATCAATGAGCCGCACGCCATGCACGTCCACCCTTATAGGTACGCTCTTTTTCAGAAAACTGAAATCAAACGGCAAGTGGCCGAGATGCTAGAGTCGGGATTAATCCAGCATAGCAAGTGTCCGTTTTCTTCTCCCGTACTGTTAGCTAAGAAGAAGGATGGTACGTGGAGGTTTTGTACTGACTATCGGGCTCTGAATGTCGCGACTATCAAGGACCGATTCCCTATTCCTAGTGTCGACGACATGCTCGATGAGTTGGCTGGATCACGTTACTTCTCAAAGCTCGATCTGAGAGCTGGTTATCATCAAATTCAACTCCACAAAGCCGACATTCTGAAGACCGCATTCTGTACGCACCAGGGGCATTATGAGTATTTGGTGATGCCATTCGGACTATGCAACGCCCCATCTACTTTCCAGTTTGCAATGAATACTATCTTCAAGGAGTATCTGCGCAAGTTCGTTCTGGTATTCTTTGATGATATCCTAGTTTATTCAAAGTCATGGGCTGAACATCTTAAGCACTTGAGAGTGGTGCTCGAAATCTTGGAGGCCAACTCATTTAACATCAAGCCATCCAAGTGTTCATTCGGACAGAAGATGGTTGAGTATCTAGTGCATTTCATATCCCACGAAGGCGTGAAGATTGATCCACGAAAGATAGAGGCGATGGTCGACTGGCCTAAGCCGACAAGTCTCACACAGTTGAGAGGATTCCTAGGGCTCACGGGCTATTATATAAAGTTCGTGAAGGATTATGGAACCATCACCAAACCATTGACAGAGATGACTAAGAAAGGTGGGTTCACATGGACCGAAGCTAGCGATGAGGCGTTTAAGAAACTGAAAGTCGCCATGACTACAACGCCAGTGCTCGCCATGCCACGGTTTGATGTCTTGTTCGAGGTACACACAGATGCGAGTGACATTGGAATTGGAGCGGTGCTAGTGCAAGAAGGACGACCCTTAGCCTATCTCAGCAAAGCACTAGGCACTACTCGATTGGTTCTATCTGTATACGTGAAGGAGATGCTGGCAGTTGTCGAGGCTGTAAGGTTCTGGAGGCCTTATCTATTAGGGCGACGCTTTAGGATTGTGACCGACCAGCAGCCGCTCAAGCATCTACTCGAGCAAAGGATTGTTACCCCCGAGCAACAGAAGTTCGTTTCCAAACTTATGGGATTTGACTTTGAGATAGTCTACCGGCTAGGTCGACAGAATGCAGTAGCTGACGCACTATCCAGATGAACCGATGTGGCTGAGCTTGGTGCTATCACCGAACCGGCTTGGACTATTAGGGAGGAAGTCAGGAAAGCGCAGGAGGAGGACACCTACTGCCAGGATTTACGCCAAGCAATCGAAGCAGGCAAGACGACTGTTATTGATTATGAGTTGCACAATGGTATGCTTCTACACCGAGGCTGAGTATTCGTTTCCGACAGTGGACAGTTACACGAGCAGATCATGCAGCACTTCCATGATTCGAAAATTGGAGGCCACTCTGGTATCTACAGCACGTGGATGAGAATAGCCAATACCTTCTTTTGACCTGGACAGCAGAATACGGTTCGAGATTACATAGCACGGTGCGACGACTGTCAGCGCACTAAGGCAGATTCACGACGACCAAGCGGCTTATTACAGCCTCTACCGGTACCCGATGCAGTTTGGGAAGACATTACTATGGATTTCATAGAGGGGTTACTGAGTTCTAATGGATTCAATGGTGTTATGGTCGTGGTGGATCGTCTCAAAAAGTATGCTCACTTCATACCCATCACTCATCCGTACACGGCAAAGTCGATTGCCAGGTTATTTGTGGAGTACCTGATGAAGCTGCATGGGGCACCACGAACTATCGTCTCTAATCGAGACCAGATCTTTATGAGCAGCTTTTGGTCTGAATTCTTCAAATTGCAAGGGACCAAGTTATCTATGAGCTCAGCCTACCACCCACAGACGGACGGACAAACTGAGGTAACCAACTGAACTCTCGAGCAGTACTTAAGGTGCTATGTCCATCAATTTCCAAAGAGGTGGGAAAACTTTTTACCTTGGGCTGAGTATTGGTACAACACCACCTACCACGAATCGACCAAGATGATGCCATTTGAGCTGTTATACGGGCGTAAACCCCCGACGTTCATCAACTATTCGGAGGGGAGTACAACTAACGATGAGGTTGGTCGAGAACTCGAGGAACGAGATATGATGTTGCGAGAATTAAAGAAAAACCTCGAAGGATCAATTAACCGTACCAAAGCCTTCGCAGATGGAAAGAGACGTGAGGAAAACTTTGTAGCAGGAGAGTATGTTAATCTGAAGCTACGACCATTCAGACAGCGCACAACAGCACAAAGGGCAGCAACCAAGTAGGGAGTGCGCTATTATGGGCCCTATCAGATTCTGAAGCGCATTGGTCAGGTAGCTTATCTTCTAGAACTGCCAGAAAGTTTGTAGATCTACCCGGTTATCCATGTCTCACAGCTCAAAAGAAGTCTAGGAGAAGCGCAGGAGTATTGTGAGGAATTACCAGCAACCGCTACCGATGGTAGGATCATCGTGCGTCCAAAGCGAGCGATTGAGTATCGAAAGGTAAGGAAAGCGGGACGCTATCGTTGGGAAGTGTTAGTCGATTCAGAAGAGTTGCCACCTGAGGAAGCCACATGGGAAGATCTTGAGGAGATGCGCAATCAGTTCCCGAATTTCATCCTTGAGGACAAGGAAGCACTTGAAGGGGACGGGAATGATGCGGAAGTGGCTAGGCAGCTCAAGAACGCCGCGAGTCA
>CACSLK010010311.1:4247-20963 GCA_902706635.1 Striga hermonthica
CTCGTAGTCATAATACGCAGCTATAGCAAGCAATATCCGAATGGATTTAAGCATTGCTACTGGTGAAAAAGTTTCCTCATAATCAACTCCTTGTTTTTTATTATAACCTTTGGCAACCAGTCTTGCTTTAAAAGTATTCACTTTTCCATCTTCACCACGTTTTCACTTGTAAACCCATTTACAACCTATGGGTACTATACCCTGTGGTGGATCAACCAAGGTCCATACCTTATTTGAATACATGGAGTCCATTTCGGATTGCATAGCTTCTTGCCATTTATCTGAGTCAATGTCCGACATTGCCTCATTATAGCTTATTTGATCATTATCCAAAAGGAGTCCCTCTTCTTTGTTCTCTAACAATAAGTACAGCCTCTCAGGTTCCCTAGAAACCCTTGTGGATCTCCGAAGAGGTTGTGTTTCAGATGGTCCAGTCTCTACTGGTATGTTATTTGTGGTAACTTGTGGAACTTCTTGTGGTTCTTCATTAAGTTCTACAACTCCGCTATTCTTTGAGAGAAACTCTTCCTCTAAGAAAACAGCATTCCTCGAAACAAACACCTTTTGTTCAGAGGGATCATAGAAATAGTATCCAATAGACTCTTTTGGATACCCCACAAATTTACATAAGATGGATCTCATATCCAACTTATTTCCCACTAACTGCTTCACATAAGCAGTACAACCCCATACTCGTAAATACTTATACGAGGGTGTTTTTCCACACCATATCTCATAAGGTGTGTTAGGCACAGCTTTACTTGGCACTCTATTCAAAATATGTGCTGCTGTTTCTAAGGCATAGCCCCAGAATGAAAGAGGTAAACTAGTGGAACTCATCATTGATCGAACCATGTCTAACAATGTTCGATTCCTCCTTTCTGAAACCCCATTGAGTTGTGGAGTTCCAGGAGGTGTCCATTGTGAAATAATCCCATTATCTCTTAAATAATCAAGAAACTCATTAGTCAAGTATTCACCTCCTCGATCCGATCGAAGAACTTTAATACTACGACCAACTTGTTTCTCCACTTCATTTCTGAATTCTTTGAACTTTTCAAATACTTCAGATTTGTACCTCAATAGGTAAACATATCCATACCGTGAATTATCATCAGTAAAGGTTATGAAATAGTGGTAGTTCCCCTTGGCACTAACATTGAGTGGTCCACAAACATCTGTATGGATGAAATCTAACAGACCTTTAGCTCGCTCCACTTGTCCAACAAATGGTGATTTTGTCATTTTACCTTTAAGACATGACTCACAAGTAGGCAACCTTTCCTCGCCCCTAAGGTCGAGTTTTGATCCTAATTTGTGAATCCTCTTTTCAGATATATGACCCAATCTAGCATGCCAAATTGTGAATGAACTATGATTATCTAATTTCCTTTTATTTTGTTGAATGATTAGGATGTGACTTTGTGGTGTAATGGTATATAATCCATTTGTCAAATTTCCGGAATATATAAAAGTCGTATCTTTGAAAATAGAACACTTTCCACTTTCAATTACAAACTTAAAACCTTCTCTATCCAAAACTGGAATAGAGATAATGTTTCTTATAATGTCCGGAACATACAAACAGTTTGTAAGGCAAATATTTACACCATCATTAAATGCTAGATAAACATTCCCAAATGCCTTGGCAGCAACTCTTGCTCCATTGCCCATCCTTAGGATTGTTTCTTCAGGTTCTAGCATGTTACTTCTTGCCATCATCTGCACATCATTGCAAATATGTGAGCCACAGCCGGTATCTAATACCCAAGAAGAATCATTAACTGTTAAGTTAACTTCAACAAAATAAATACCTGAACTCTTCAGGCTTGCAAGATACTCCTTGCAATTCCTCTTCCAGTGCCCAGTTTTACCACAACGATAACATTCATGATTAGACTGAGGATTAACCTTTTCTTTGTTCTTCCCTTTATCGTTATTTGCCTTCTTGTTGGGTTTATTGGGAACCTTTCCCTTCCCCTTCCTCTTCTTAGACTGTAACACCCCACTTTGATTTTAAAGAAATCTCGAGCTTTCTAAAAACCAGAACAAATTTTTCGAATTCATTTTCGAAAGTCAAGGGCATTAACCAACACAATTTAACTAGTCCAAGTCGTGACTGGATTCACGGGGATTCTTAAACCCGATTTTTCACAAGGTTTTCATTAACCTGATTCACATCTCAACATAATAATCGATATGAACAATGGAACTTCAAAAATTAATCACCATGAATATCCAAGGTTCAAAAAGGGTTTACCAAATTATTTCCCAAACATCAAGCATAGTTCAAAAACAGTTTCATATGTTCAAAATATTAATAGGGTTCATAAAGACCACATTATTAAAACGGAAGCAAAATGAAATAACTAATAGACCACCACTCGCCATTCGCCCCGTCATCCGGCCACTGCTTAACCTGCATCCGTGAAGAGCAGGTGGGAATGAGCACAAATGATAAAGGAGTGCTCACTACTATGCACATAATCACATGTAAAGATGGTATGGTCGCAGCATGAATATAAATCAATCATCATCATGTCTCATCTCCTAACAATCACAACAATAACTCACTCATGTGCGCATCTATCATTAGCCGCGGAAAGGGGATGCATAAACCCTAACGACGGGAGTGCGTGCCACTGTAACAAACACGGCCTTTCATTAGGTCTTAAGGAGACTTGCCTCGCAAGGGCAACCGTACCGTAACTCGACGGGGACAACCGTACCAACGGCCGTAACAGCTCACATCAGTAGGCCACATGGTTCACATTCATACATTGGTCATACCAACTAAACATTAATCAACACGTATGGCATAGACAATTTTTATAAGTAAACCCACCTGGATGATAACAAGCGAAAGCACAACAATAACGGGTAGGCGGCGAGCTCGGCTCGTCAAGCACCTACATTTATTAAAATAGTCCTATAAATGACTATTCAACTCATGACCAACTAATCATAACAATCACTTAGTCCAAATAAGCTCACATAAGCAATTAACCAAAGAAATCTCATTTTCGAAAATATCACGTACGTTTTTCAAAATTTAACCCGGGCAGCATTTTTAAAATCGACATAACTTTCAGCACATAACTCAGATAAATATGATCAAGTTGCAATATAATCCAAAGGCATGCATCTACAATTCTTATGAAGACACCAAAAGCAAATAAGGTTGTATACTAGGAAATAACTCATCAAACATTTAAAACTGAGTAGCAGTCAAAAGTCGAGAACTTGTAACCGACCAGACTTCAGTATTTATTAGATAACCGGAGCTACAGATACGTTTTGAACAAGATTCAAAAACCATGTGATAGCTAACTTAAATATCTACAACTTTACTGAAGACCACTTTTACAAATAATAATGTTAAAGGCCTCATTTCAGGATATACATTTTGAGTATATACACAGCCACTGCATCAAAATTCTTGGCATAAACCCAACTTAGAAAAATCATATAAAATCAACCAAAATTCTAAATTGTATGATTTAAACTCCTATAGAAAGCTTATAACATGTACTACAAGTTTTATGATCATTACATTTTCATATAGCCAAATTAGGATCATCAAATACAGCTAAGCATCTTAATCACCAAACCTGTCCGGATATATAAAAACAGCATGCATGTACAATTTCACAAATTCATAACAAATTCAAATCAACTCTAAATGACTTGATTCAAAAACTAACAGACTTCTAACTTAAATAACTACAACTTTCAGAAGACAATATTGACAAATAACAACATCATCAATAAGTTTAAACACCAAACTTACAGTTCATAAAATCTGATAGGAATAATTTCATGCTACAAATAACACCTAAATATATTAACTACAACTCATGCTACCAAGCTCATATCAACATGTATTTTACCTCACTAGAAAGATAAGAAAGATATCTACAACTTTTATGATGGTCACTTTTTCATTTGAGCATTTTAAGACATGATAAACAGATCAAACATTAAGTGAACACAAGCTGCCGGGATTTTATAAAAATTGATTGCGCGATGATGTTTCGAAAATCATAACTTAATCGATATAAATCGGATTCATGAAATTCCAAAGGCTAGAGAAAGCTAATGAAACGAACTACATTTCATATGAAGAACACATTTTCAGAAAACAAATGCTTGAAGTCATAACCGAGGAACCTTACCTCCTTCAAGAAAACAAAAATATGGAGAAATGAAAGAGGTGTTGCTCGGTTCTTCTACTTCTCTTCCTATCTTGCTTGAAATCCGATTTTTTTTCTATTTTATCAAGTTTTCTAAGATGTTATAAGGCTGAAAATGAGGTCTAGAAATGAAGAGGAAAGTGATGTATTTTTAGGAGAAAATTTTGAACAAGAATTAAACATATCATGTGAGGAGACAACTTGATCCCATCTACACCTAATGCACATGTTTGTCAACTAAATGATTCTAATGTAACATGGCTGATGAATCACGTCCATGTGAAGTAAATAAGGTGGAAATAGCTTAACTTAATGCTCTTGATGCTTACTAAAAAGATTGAGAAGAAAAATAATTTTTACGGAACCGAAGAGTTTGACTACAATCAATTTTTTCTCTTCTAATTCGGTTTTTATAGATAAAAAAATACTATTGAAGAGATGGTAATGTAATAGTCTTAAGGTCTTGTTGATTCGTTTTGATGTTCGGCTTGCAACGGTTCTAAAACGAATTCAAACGAACAACAATTCGGCTTACGCGATTAAACCGAAAATTCAAACGACGATTGATAAAATAAAATTCACCGAGCTATATAATTATAGTATCTGTATAATAATAAAAATATATAATCACATGATAAAGGTATATATAAATATTAAAATAAAATACCATTAATTAAAATAAACTCATAAAAATCTAATATTCGAACGGGGCGCTACAATCTACCCACCTTAAGAATTCCGTCCTCGGAATTCGAAAATAAAACTAGAAAGCGGTAAAATACAAAGGAGAACTCAGAACTCAAAGTTCGGATAACGCCTCCTAATACCGTCCTCCCTCTCCCAAGTCGCCTCGGTCTCATCGTGTCGGCTCCACAACACCTTCACCAAGCTCACTGCCTGGTTCCTCAACTGATGGACCTTCCGGTCCAAGATGGCTACCGACACCTCTTCATAGGTGAGGTCTCGCTCGACCTGCAGCTCGCCGAAGTCCACCACGTGATCAGGATCATGCACGTACCTCCGAAGCATCGAAACATGGAACACATCGTGCACACCCGACAAATCTGGTGGTAAAGCCAGCCGATACGCTAAGTTCCCAACTCGGTCGAGGATCTCAAAAGGCCCGATATAGCGAGGTCTAAGTTTTCCCTTTTTCCCGAAGCGAATCACACCTCTCATGGGTGAAACCTTCAAGAAGACATGATCTCCCACTGCATAAACATTCTCCTGCCTCTTCCGGTCGGCATAGACCTTCTGCCTCTCCTGGGCAGATCTGATGGTCTTCCGGATCTCTTCGACTGTCGCCGCAGTACTCTGAACAAAGTCTGGGCCCGTGATCCTCCTCTCTCCAACCTCATCCCAATACAAGGGAGTCCGGACCTTACGTCCGTACAAAGCCTCATATGGGACCATCTTGATCGAAGAGTGGTAGCTGTTGTTGTAGGTCAGCTCGACTAACGGAAGGGCACACTCCCAAGTTAGGCTTCAGTCCAAGACCACAACCCTCAAGATATCCTCCAAGTACTGGATCGTACGCTCCGACTGACCATCTGTCTCGGGGTGAAAGGCTGTACTGAACTCCAACCTCGTCCCCATGGCTCGGTGCAGTGTCCTCCAAAACTGAGATGTGAACTTGGGGTCTCGATCAGAAACAATCTCCACGGGCACTCCATGAAGCTTGACTATGTCCTTGACGAACAATTCGGCGTAATCAATCGCCTTCATGGTCGTCCGGACTGGCAGAAAATGGGCAGACTTCGTAAGGCGATACACTGTCACCCAAATCGAATCATACCCGCTCTTTGACTTCGGCAATCCCACCAGGAAATCCATGGTGATGCACTCCCACTTCCACTGGGGAACCTCGAGGGGCTGCAACAACCCTCTCAGTTTCTGGCGCTCAGCCTTCACTTGCTGACACACCAGGCACCCATCCACGAACTTCGCTACTTGCCTCTTCATACCTCGCCACCAGAAGGACTTCCTCAGGTCCTGATACATCTTCGTGCTACCAGGATGGATGGTATACGGGGCACTATGGGCCTCTCTAAGAATATCCCTTCGCAGTTCCCACACCTTCGGAACACAAAGTCTACCCTCGAAGACCAAGGCCCCATCAGATGCGATTGCGAATCCTCCAACTCTACCGGCTTCTGACAACTCTCTCATCCGGCATAAGAAACGATCATTCGGTTGCTCGACGACTATCCTCTATTGAAGAGTCGGTCCCACAACCAAAGAGGTAAAAATGCCCCCGGCTGTCGAAGTCGACTCCACTGTCTCCAGCTGCAATCGCTCGAACTCCCGAAGAAGAACATTCTGCCCGGTAAACAAGCAAGATAACTGGCCATGACTCCTCCGACTAAGGGCATCGGCTACCACGTTAGCTTTCCCAGGGTGATAGCTAATGGTGCAGTCGTAGTCCTTGACCAGCTCCAACCACCTACGCTGCCTCATATTCAGCTCCTTCTGAGTGAAAATGTACTTCAGGCTCTTGTGGTCGGTAAAGATCTCACATTTGCCTCCATAAAGGTAGTGCCGCCAAATCTTCAAGGCGTGGACAACTGCAGCTAACTCAAGATCATGAGTGGGGTAGTTCTGCTCGTGAGGCTTCAGCTGCCTCGAAGCATAGGCCACCACCTTCCCTTGCTGCATGAGAACACAACCCAAGCCCATCTTTGAAGCATCACTATAGATGGTGAACTCTAAAGTAGGGTCGGGAATGGATAGAACTGGTGCGGTAGTGAGTCTCCTCTTCAACTCCTGGAAACTCTCCTCGCACTGAGGGCTCCAATCAAACCTCACGGCCTTCTTCGTAAGGTTGGTCAGCGGCTGGGCTATCTTCGAGAAGCCCTCGATAAACCTCCTGTAGTATCCTGCCAACCCTAGGAAACTACGAACATCTGCGGCACTTTTTGGCGTATCCCATTTGCTCACAGCCTCGATCTTGCTGGGATCCACCTCAATGCCTCAAGCTGTAACAATGTGGCCAAGGAATGCCACACGCTGCAGCCAGAATTCGCACTTCGAGAACTTAGCATACAACTTCTCGCGATGAAGAGTCTCCAGCACAATCCTCAGATGCTCCTTGTGCTGATCGATGTCTCGGGAATAGACCAGAATGTCATCGATGAACACAATGACGAACTGGTCCAGGAAAGGATGAAAGACCCTATTCATAAGGTCCATGAAAACGGTTGGGGCATTGCTGAGTCCGAACGGCATGACTACAAACTCATAGTGGTCATAGCGGGTACGGAAAGCAGTCTTGGAAATATCTGACTCCCGGATCTTCAGCTGATGATAGCCAGAACACAAATCAATTTTTGAGAAGACGCTGGCTCCTCTCAGTTGGCCGAAAAGGTCCTCGATACGGGGAAGGGGATACTTGTTCTTGGCTGTAAGGGCATTCAACTCCCGATAGTCAATACACATGCGCATAGATCCGTCTTTCTTCTTAACGAATAGGACGGGCGCACCCCAAGGAGAAACACTCGGACGGATGAAACCGAGCTTCAGCAACTCCTGGATCTGGGCCTTGAGCTCTTGAAGCTCCTTCAGCGCCATACGATAAGGGGCCTTAGAAACGGGACCAGCTCCTGGAATTAGGTCAATAGTGAACTCCACCTGACGGTCTGGCAGTCCCCCAGGTAAGTCATCAGGAAAAACATCGAGGTACTCGCAAACGATGGATACTCTCTCGGGCACCCGCTCATCAACATCATCAGATACCATGAAACAAGGTAACCTTGACAGCTACCTTTGGAAAGGCTCATTCTAGCTTGCATGGAAGAGATGACCCGAGGCACAGTCCTCGAACTCACCCTAAAGAACACAGCAGGCTGATCGGAAGCAGGATAGAGGGTGACTTCACGCTCCTGGCACCGGATATCGGCTTGGTAACGGGTGAGCCAGTCCATGCCCAAGATCACGTCGAAGTCTCGCATATCAATTACATAAACGTCGGCCTCCAGAACTCGACCACCGATACAGATAGGAAGATTACGAACCACTGAATCAGAGGTAATAATTTTTCCCGAGGCTAAACTAACCTCGAGAAGATCACAAGCATGCACAGTGCTAAGAGACAAGGCCTCCAAGCAACGAGAAGATATAAAGGAGTGGGTAGCACCGGTATCACATAAAGCAAAAACATGCACATGGGATATCGAAAGCATTCCTGACATAGTACCTGCATTGCGAGCGGCCTCGTCATGGGTGATGGTGTAGACTCGGGCCTGACCCCCAGCCCTCTGCTGGAACGGTGGGGGCTGCTGATGAGGTGGCGGTGGGGGAAGCTGCTGTTGTCGCTGCTGGGGAAGGGCCTGCTGATGCTGCTGTCTCTTGGGCTCAGGGCACATACTGGCATAATGGCCCGGACGGTTGCAGTTGTAACAAGCTCGCTGGTCTGCTAAGCACTCCCCGGTGTGGAACCTGCCGCACTTAGGGCACCTCGGCTGCTGACCCTGAGTGGGTCGGTCGTCGCGTCTGCCAAAATTTCCCTTCTTGCCCTTTTTCTTCTTCTGATAATCGGATTTTCTCTTGCCCGAACTAGAGCCGGGCGGCACAACTGAGATGCGCTGAGCATGCTGGACAATGGCCTGAGATGGCTGGGCGGCATGGTAATAAGAGGGGACTGGAGACAATGGAATGAGACAGCTCTCGATCTCCTGAGCTCGACTCACGGTATCAGCATAGGACATCAATCCGTGACTTCCCACCAGCTCATGGATCCTCTGATTGAGCCCCTTAAGAAACTTGCGGGCCTTCTTGGCATCGGTATTCACCGAGTCGCCAGCAAAAAGACACATCCGGGTGAAAGTGCGAATATACTCGTCCACGGTGGAGTTGCCCTGCTGCAAATGGTAGAACTCATCATATCCCAGAAACTCTGGGGAAGGAACTTGCCACGCACCATCGTTTTCATCTGCTCCCAAGTGAGAGCATGAAGCTCCGCCTCTGGCTTCCGAGCCCAGTGGTTGATCCACCAGTCAGAAGCGTCCTCCTTCATCTGATAAGCTGCGAGTGATACACGCTGTCGGTCTGGGAGAGGAAGTACAGCGAAAATCTTATCCAGCTCTTTAATCCATTCCAGTACTGCAGTGGGGTTCTCAGTCTCCGCGAAAGTCGGTGCATTCATTCTCTGAAACTGGACTATGAGCTGGGTCAAGTCCATGGCCGGAGGGGCCTGGTGATAACGAGGAGGCGGGGAAGGAGACAGAGATAGCTGACGGTTACGATTGTTGCGGGTATTCATAGCTCTACATTGAATATGCCGAACAATGTTTAGCACAAAACAACAAGAAAATCATGATTCCAGAAGTCTAGAGTTCGCCTTTAAACACTAGAGTTCGATTACATCAAGGTGGAAAGATCCTAAGCCCCAGAAATAACAATACTCTACACAAATTATTTCATTGTTACATGTGTACAAATTCACAATTTACTCATTAAGCATTTTCATTAATACTTAAATAAAAACATACCTTAAGCAGTGCGGCATGACGGAGACGAGTGGTCAATACAAGGTCAAAATCACATAATCACAGATAAACCAGTCTACAGAAACGCTGACTGTCTCTGATACCAAACTATAACACCCCACTTTGATTTTAAAGAAATCTCGAGCTTTCTAAAAACCAGAACAAATTTTTCGAATTCATTTTCGAAAGTCAAGGGCATTAACCAACACAATTTAACTAGTCCAAGTCGTGACTGGATTCACGGGGATTCTTAAACCCGATTTTTCACAAGGTTTTCATTAACCTGATTCACATCTCAACATAATAATCGATATGAACAATGGAACTTCAAAAATTAATCACCATGAATATCCAAGGTTCAAAAAGGGTTTACCAAATTATTTCCCAAACATCAAGCATAGTTCAAAAACAGTTTCATATGTTCAAAATATTAATAGGGTTCATAAAGACCACATTATTAAAACGGAAGCAAAATGAAATAACTAATAGACCACCACTCGCCATTCGCCCCGTCATCCGGCCACTGCTTAACCTGCATCCGTGAAGAGCAGGTGGGAATGAGCACAAATGATAAAGGAGTGCTCACTACTATGCACATAATCACATGTAAAGATGGTATGGTCGCAGCATGAATATAAATCAATCATCATCATGTCTCATCTCCTAACAATCACAACAATAACTCACTCATGTGCACATCTATCATTAGCCGCGGAAAGGGGATGCATAAAACCTAACGACGGGAGTGCGTGCCACTGTAACAGACACGGCCTTTCATTAGGTCTTAAGGAGACTTGCCTCGCAAGGGCAACCGTACCGTAACTCGACGGGGACAACCGTACCAACAGCCGTAACAGCTCACATCAGTAGGCCACATGGTTCACATTCATACATTGGTCATACCAACTAAACATTAATCAACACGTATGGCATAGACAATTTTTATAAGTAAACCCACCTGGATGATAACAAGCGAAAGCACAACAATAACGGGTAGACGGCGAGCTCGGCTCGTCAAGCACCTATATTTATTAAAATAGTCCTATAAATGACTATTCAACTCATGACCAACTAATCATAACAATCACTTAGTCCAAATAAGCTCACATAAGCATTTAATCAAAGAAATCTCATTTTCGAAAATATCACGTACGTTTTTCAAAATTTAACCCGGGCAGCATTTTTAAAATCGACATAACTTTTAGCACATAACTCAGATAAATATGATTCAAGTTGCAATATAATCCAAAGGCATGCATCTACAATTCTTATGAAGACACCAAAAGCAAATAAGGTTGTATACTAGGAAATAACTCATCAAACATTTAAAACTGAGTAGCAGTCAAAAGTCGAGAACTTGTAACCGACCAGACTTCAGTATTTACTAGATAACCGGAGCTATAGATACGTTTTGAACAAGCATCAAAAACAATGTGATAGCTAACTTAAATATCTACAACTTTACTGAAGACCACGTTTACAAATAATAATGTTAAAGGCCTCATTTCAGGATATACATTTTGAGTATATACACAGCCACTGCATCAAAATTCTGGGCATAAACCCAACTTAGAAAAATCATATAAAATCAACCAAAATTCCAAATTGTATGATTTAAGCTCCTATAGAAAGCTTATAACATGT
This sequence comes from Striga hermonthica, assembly GCA_902706635.1. Taxonomy (NCBI): domain Eukaryota; kingdom Viridiplantae; phylum Streptophyta; class Magnoliopsida; order Lamiales; family Orobanchaceae; genus Striga; species Striga hermonthica. The sequence goes on from CACSLK010010311.1 coordinate 15,568, forward strand.
ACTACAAGTTTTATGATCATTACATTTTCATATAGCCAAATTAGGATCATCAAATACAGCTAAACATCTTAATCACCAAGCCTGTCCGGATATATAAAAACAGCATGCATGTACAATTTTACAAATTCATAACAAATTCAAATCAACTCTAAATGACTTGATTCAAAAACTAACGAACTTATAACTTAAATAACTACAACTTTCAGAAGACAATATTGACAAATAATAACATCATCAATAAGTTTAAACACCAAACTTACAGTTCATAAAATCTGATAGGTATAATTTCATGCTACAAATAACACCTAAATATATTAACTACAACTCATGCTACTGAGCTCATATCAACATGTATTTTACCTCACTAGAAAGATAAGAAAGATATCTACAACTTTTATGATGGTCACTTTTTCAGTTGAGCATTTTAAGACATGATAAACAGATCAAACATTAAGTGAACACAAGCTGTCGGGATTTTATAAAAATTGATTGCGCGATGATGTTTCGAAAATCATAACTTAATCGATATAAATCGGATTCATGAAATTCCAAAGGCTAGAGAAAGCTAATGAAACGAATTACATTTCATATGAACAACACATTTTCAGAAAACAAATGCTTGAAGTCATAACCGAGGAACCTTACCACCTTCAAGAAAACAAAAATGTGGAGAAATGAAAGAGGTGTTGCTCGGTTCTTCTACTTCTCTTCCTATCTTGCTTGAAATCCGATTTTTTTTTCTATTTTATCAAGTTTTCTAAGATGTTATAAGGCTGAAAATGAGGTAGAAATGAAGAGGAAAGTGATGTATTTTTAGGAGAAAATTTTGAACAAGAATTAAACATATCATGTGAGGAGACAACTTGATCCCATCTACACCTAATGCACATGTTTGTCAACTAAATGATTCTAATGTAACATGGCTGATGAATCACGTCCATGTAAAGTAAATAAGGTGGAAATAGCTTTACTTAATGCTCTTGATGCTTACTAAAAAGATTGAGAAGAAAAATAATTTTTACGGAACCGAAATCGGACTTAAAATCCAACTTTAACTGAAAACCGAAGAGTTTGACTACAATCAATTTTTTCTCTTCTAATTCGATTTATATAGATAAAAAAATACTATTGAAGAGATGGTAATGTAATAGTCTTAAGGTCTTGTTGATTCGTTTTGATGTTCGGGTCGCAACGGTTCTAAAACGAATTAAAACGAACAACAATTCGGCTTACGCGATTAAACCGAAAATTCAAACGACGATTGATAAAATAAAATTCACCGAGCTATATAATTATAGTATCTGTATAATAATAAAAATATATAATCACATAATCAAGGTATATATAAATATTAAAATAAAATACCATTAATTAAAATAAACTCATAAAAATCTAATATTCGAACGGGGCGCTACATAGACTTTAAGGTCTTCGCTCTGGAAGTGGATCCAACAAGAAGCACCGGCTTATCCTTTTTAATTGTGGATTCAACCGTCTTTAACATGTTCACTAATTCTGGCAGAGAAGTCTCCATATTATGCATGTTAAAGTTAACGACAAAGCTGTCAAATGAGGTGGCAGAGATTGTAGCATGAGATCCACATAGAGTTCATTATCCATAATGACTCCAAGGGACGAAAGTCTTTCCACAAGAGCTATCATCTTCAGCCCATGATCATGAACTGAAGAGCTCTCGGTCATACGACACCTGAAAAGTTCCTTAGATATCTGATATCTAATCTGTCGCGTCCTATCGCCATACAACTCTTATAAGTGAAGGAGTATTTCAGAAGCATTATTCAACAATTCGTTCTGTCTCTGCAACTCATTAGACATAGATGCTAACATGTAGCACCGAGCCTGGAGATTGTCATCTGTATGACGTAAATACTCTCCATACTCATCAGATGTCTGATCCTCTGGTGGAGGAGGAGGGGCTCTGTCCAGTACATATTCCCTCTTCTCAGACTGAAGAACAATTTTTAGGTTCCTTAGCCAATCGTTACAGTTGGGTCCAGTTAATTTGTTTTGTTCTAGTATACTTGCGATTGAATTTTTAGCCATTTTCGTAGATTGATCTACAAAATAACAAACGAAGCAGAAAATAGTTAGACTATGGAATTTATATTCATTTAACATTAGGTATTTAATATTAAATGTCTCCCACTATTTTAATTAAAACCCATTTTAATTATGAAAATCTAATTTTTCATAGTGGGCTTAAAGTCCAATAAAAATATTCCATATCCCAATTTTATGAGTACGCATGGAACACTTATATCGGTAGCCAACTTTTGACAATTGTATCGCTATACAACCTTCAAGATATTTTTCCTCACCTTTCCTTATATACCTCAATTTTATGACCGTATATATTATTCAGTGTCAAATCAAACCCATCAAACATTCATGATAACGGCCCACCAGAGTGTCCCACGACTCATGGTCAACACAAAGAGGAATCCGTTTCATGAGTATCTTTATACTTAGTAGGGATCACAGCTTTCGACACAAAACCACCCCACGACTCATGGTCAGTGATAAAGCATCGTAGCATCTCATGTCGTCTACTTTTGATGGAAACCCTGGATTAATAAGTTCTAACTTATTTCTATCCATTATTGATTTGATGTGAATTAATCTCATTAATTCTTTAGGGTTCCTTAGATCTCATCGATTACCATTTTTACATTTATTTACCGTTTCATCCATCGCATGAATCACAAACATAAATAAACCTAACATACATCTAATGCATACATTCGGTGGATGATCATGACCTTGCCTATGCGATCCATTCGAGCCAAAATGGATCTATGCCTATACACGTGACAAAATAAATAAATAGAACTTCTTCTATTACAATTTATTTTATCTACCCGTACAAGCACAGGCCTTCGAGTTTTATAACTTGTAAAATTACCCACACAAGCGTGGGCCTTTTGCATCGAACGGTCTCCACCTAGATCTAATCTCTAACGATACAAGAATTTAAAATTTTACAAATCATAACTCAAGAGACTCGCAGGTTTCGATAAATTACATTCATTCGATCACATTGCATAATAAAATAGACATTCAATCTAATGCAAGTGTAAGCGTCAGGGTCCGGTTTGGAGTAGATCGATTCTTGTCCTTGCCGGTAGAACGCCGAGAACCTGCAAATAACTCTCACACCGGGGGTTGGATCCGGTGAAGAGCCTCCGATGTTTAAGTCAGTATGTGTATGAGTATACTGGAATTTAGAGAGTGAATAGAATGTGTTTAGGTTGAAAGGCTCACCCCCCTTTATATAGGGGTGAGATACCTGCCCTAATGGCTGCCCGGATAAGGCTACGTGGGCTGCCCAAGCTGCCCGTCCGTACTCTGACACGCCGCGCACAGGTCAGAGGTGCCGCGGGACGTTGGGCGCTGTCAGAGGTGGTTATTGCTATCACCCAATACATTGTCGACACGTGTCCACCCGGCACATGGGGTAAATATTCTCCTGAAGCTCAGTCAGAGATCCTCACGCGCGTCTGCTATGCACGCATCTGGGCTTATGTCAGTCAACTTGCTCGATCATTCAGCTTGTTCGATCACTCATCTGGTCGATTGATGGGTAGCTCGACCAGTCTGATCGAGCATCGGGCTACTCGATCGCCTGTGCAGTCAAGCCTTGGATTGTTCGATTGCTTGTGTAGTCGAGCTTTATGCTGCTCGATCACTTGAATTCCCGCCTTTCGGCTTGGTTTGCTCCCGGTCTGCTCTTCTCAAACGGCTCACCAAATCGGTTCGTCTTTATACAGATAATATCCTATATCATCTAGTCCCCCCCACTCTGGTCGAGTCTGAATGACTCGATCCAAGAGTGAGTTCATGTTTATCGATCTTCTGGGTGGCTCATCATCGGATATCGACCAGCTGATGGGTTTCCCGCCTATTCTTTTGAATAATTCCACATTAATTTCCAGACTTAAAGTTACCTGTCCCACGTCTTTCTTGTTGCGCCCACTTTTTCGCCACGCGTCCCACCTTTTCGTGTGTGTCAGATGCTTTTAATGACGATGCCCCCTCGTATAACGCGCCCGCTTGGAGTACCGTGTACTTTAATTTTTCCGCCGCACGATCAAACTTTAATCTGACGGTCCTCGTCTTTTCCCCCTTTTTACCCTCCAGAGTATAAAATCAACACTTAGCCAATTTTTCGACTTTTTCCATCTTTGCACTTTCTGCACTCCTTTGTACTAAAAAATCCTCTCTGCGAACGCACTTATTCTCCCGGCAATTTCTCTTGTGCTTTTCCGAACCCCCACCCATCGTTGATTCTCGGTGATGAGTAAGTCTCTTCGCACTTGAATTTTTATTCTTCGTAGTTCTGTTTTGTGTACTATGGGATTTTCAATTTTGGGTACCCTTGATCTATCTGCTGAATTATCTCAAATTAATATGCCTTGTGTTGAATTTGTGCTTTCAATATCCCCGTCTGGTTGTTGAGTGTTGTGGATTTTGTTTTTCCTTGAAAATTTCGAAATTTCTGTCTCCACCCCTCTTAAGTTCCCTTTTTGATTTTTGGGTGTTGCCCTTTCTGGAAACCCTAGTTCTCCTTCTCTCCTCCTTTTCTCCTTTGTGACGGCTTCTTTTTGACATTATCTCCTTTGTTCTTATTTTTCCAGACTCTGAGACCTCCTCTGGTTCAATCGAAATATTGCCGTCCGCCCTTGAAGCTGTTCCTCTCTCTATTCTTCGTCCCGGTGATACCGTCCCTACCCGCGTTTTCACTGCTCGTGTTGCTTCTTCCAATTCAGGGGATACCATGGATAATATCCCTCTCCGTCGCCGCCGTCCTGCTTTTGGCTCGATGGATGAGCCTGAGGAGGACGAGGTTGTTTCTTCTCAGCCTACCTTCCCTACATCTTCAACCATTCCCCCTTCTTCTTCCCCTGAGAAATCTTCGATCAAGAGGTCCTCGACCAAGAAATCTTCGAAAACTTCCACCCAGCGTTCTTCCCCCACTTCTCTCTCTGGTTCTTGGTATCATCCCGACAAGATCGGTCGACCCTCTGGCTGGATATTCTACAGTCGTTCTCCTTCTGACAAATATGACCATCCTCCCGAAGATTGCTATACCTTTTTCGAGGTTCAATTTAAGCTCGGGTTGCGATTTCCTCTTAACCCTGATATAATCCGCATCTGCGAGTGGTTCTCACTCCCTCTGCACCAACTTCCCTCTAATGCCATCCATTTTATAACCACCTTCATCATTCTCTGTCGAGTCCTCCTAGGTCGATTCGACCTGGATTTCATCCATTACTGCTATGGCCCTTGTAAGTTAGGTCGAGGCCTTTACTTGAAAAGTCGTAATGGCGCCCATTTCATTAATGACATTCCCTCAAATCTCCCTAAGTGGAGCGATA
>CACSLK010010311.1:33894-65088 GCA_902706635.1 Striga hermonthica
TTTACCAAAATTATTCCAAGCGTAAACGGTACGTCGAAAATAGTTCCGGTAATTTTAACTGAAATAACTGAAAATAAATACTTCAGAAAAATAATATCGGAACTGAAATATTATTATACTGAGAAAAGTTGGGATATTACAATCTTCCCCGCCGACCGCCGCCATCCACCGCCGTAAGTGTTCGCCAGAGATCGCCAACAGCCGCCGGAAGTCAGCCGAGCTCAGCCCAGCGCAATCGCACGTCACCGCGAGCAGTCGCGCATCGCCGAGCCCAACGCACGACGTCCAGCGACGCCTAGCGATCACGCCCGTCCGTCCCTGCTACTTGCTGTCGCCGATCGTCCGTGCTGCCAGTCGACACCTGTGCGAGGTCCTAGCGCCCGTCCGTCACGAGCGCGCCTTTCCTCGCACGTCCAGGAGTTGCGCGCATCACGCCCGCGTGCGTTCCACTCGCCAGCGCCAGTCCGCGTCCGCATAGGAGTATTGCCTAGCGTGCACGCACGTGTCCAGCGTCAGTCCGCGACCGCCTAGGAGTCCCGCCAGCGCACGCCCGCGACACGCACGCTGCCAGTACACATCCGTTGCGACCACCGTACCTGCAGCGATCAGCGCCCGACGCGCACGACGCCCGCGATCAGCCGCTGCACCCGACGACCGAGACCCGCGTGCCGTGTGATCAAGTTTCGTGGAACGTATCGATTAGAATCGATTAAAGGCCAAACCTATCTGCCCATTAGGTTGTGGTTTTCAGACGAACTTCACCAACGGTACTCTACATCGTCTCAGAGTCGGCAAAAATTTTAAAAGGTAAACGTCCATATCCTAACTATAGATTCTGCTGCGTTAGGATTTATTTCGATAAAGTTCAATATTGTGCATGTTGTTTGACGTTCCTAGCAGAACCCAACACCAATCGGCGCGAGAGCAGTTGGCGGAGGTGATAGCGCGCGCGTGGGAAGCCCACGCCCATGAGTCCTAGGCGGGGCTGGATTAGGCGACGCACGAGAGGGGGCGCACGCGCAGGATGTAGGCGGCACAGGCTGGGGCGCGCGGCAGTGCGCGCGTGCGACGCAGGCGCACAAGAAGCCGCGCCCGACGAGGATTAGGTCTCGTGGGCGGCGCGCAAGGGAGGCAACCGAGGGTTTTTCTGAGACGGCTAAGGAGTTGGATGCAAGACTTGGAGCTCAAGACTTTAGTTTGGAGTGCAAGTCAAGTCTTTAGTAGTTATAGTAGTAGTAGGATTTTATTACCATGTTGCTTTTCATTCTAGAATTAAGAGATCTAGATTAGTTAGGCTTAGATTTATTTTATGCATCTATAAATACTCATGTACCTCTTCATTGTTAGGATGTCAAGAAAATTGATGAGTGAATAGAAAAGGGGAACTTGGTGTTCTAACGTGTGTTAAGCAAGGCGGTAGTGCGTGTTTACATACAAGTGTCGGAGAGAAGGCCTTTAGTGCGTCTTGAAGTCACACGTGTCTAAGAGAAGGCCGTAGTGCGTCTGTTGGTCACATCTATCGTGTGTAGTCCAAGGCCCCGAGTGCGCGATTACATACAACCGAGATAGACAACAACCGCGATCAACACTCCGATCACTCGTCATTGGTGCTTCATTGAGAGGGTTTCATTGAAGGGTGTCCGATCAAGGTTATTGTTTATCTATCTTTTTAAATTTTTCGGTTTTTACCATTTATTGAGGGGCCGAATTTCTTTTTCTTTTTTGATTCTTTGTTCGAATTTTTTTGTTCAAGTTTTTGTTTCTTTTTGAATTTTTTCATGAGTCAAAAAAAAAGAAAAAGAAAAGTTTCATCTAGCCTTTGTTATTTTTCATAGAGTCTTAAAAAATATAGATATAAATATTTTTGTTAGGTTCGGTTTTTTCAAGAGTCCTAAAAAAAAGACAGATTTATGATGTCAAAACGTGAAAGAATTCAAGCTTTGGAGGAGAGTTTGAAAACCGTTGGAGAGAGCCAACATGTTACCAACGAGAACTTGAGAAGGATCGAGCTTATGGTCCATTATCTGGCCGGGCAGCTCGAACGCATGACATACCGACCACGGCCAAGTCGCGAGGCACGATCCACCATGGTGTCGAGCAGCGTGGGGACCGAGCATGAGGACGATTGGCGATTGCAAGAGTCGCACCACACACGCGCAACGCATGCATCGCGAGCGCACGACGAGCAGCACTATTACCGCGAGGATCGAAGACGCGACAAACGACGACACAGGGAACGTGCACGACATCACGACCACAACGAGCACTACCGCGACAAGCGACGGGAAGAACGGGCGTATACGCAACCCAAGATCATCATGCCCACGTTCACGGGAGTAGATCCGGATACATGGTTGAGTCGGGCAACAAGTTATTTCGAGATCAACGATGTGCCAAGGTATGAGAGAGTTTAATTAGCTGCTTATCATCTCGATGGAGAAGCAAACATGTGGTGGCAATGGATCTTGCACAAAAATCATGGCGAGTACATGCGTTGGAGGGACTTTGAAAGGGAGCTCATTACAAGGTTTGGTTCCTGTGATTATTACGATTATGATGAAGCTCTGTCTAGAATTAAGCAAGTTGGTAGTTTGCGGGACTATCAATGGGAATTTGAGCGCATTGCTTGTAGGGTGCGGGATTGGCTCGAGAGTGCGCTAGTTGGGGCATTTGTTGGAGGATTAAAAGCAGAGTTAGCGGCTGAGGTGAGAATGGATAGGCCGAGATCGATGCGGGTAGCCATGGAGTCGGCAAGGTTGCACGAGGAACATCTCGTAGCAGTACGCAGGGCAAGGTGTCATGTACCCAACACCAAAGGAAGGAGTTAAGGACAGCGAAGGGGATAAGGCTCGAGATCTGATCGCTGGGGTATCGGAGTTTGGCCTGAAAAAGGGGATTTGTGCAGAAGATGGAGAGGATAAGGGCAAAATGGGAGATAAAGGACTTATGAAAGAGAAGGAAGAGCTTGGTGGACTCGTTGGGCCTGATTATTAGGTTCAGTTGGTCCATTCCACATTTATCATTCTAGTTCATTTTACTTATGTTGTTAATTTATGTAATTGGGTTGTTGGGCAAGTGTTAGGCCCATTACTGAATTTAGTATGTTTCCGTATGGTTATTAATTGGAAAATAGTGGAGAAGTAAGGCATGTTTTGGAATGCATACTCTCTCTACTTTCTCTCTCTAATTCCCCTCACCTCCTTCCTCTATCATTCTACCCTCCCCCTTCATCTCACTTTCTAAGAAAATTACAGAAAATTAATCATACAATTACAATGTTGTAACACAAGGACGAGCGATGTGCGCGGAGAACTGAGGCGCACGCACGCTGCGACCGAGACCGAGGGCAAGCCGTTGGGAGAAGTTGTGTGGACAACGAGCAATGTGCGGTGGCTTACGGACGACGAGATACAGCGGCGAAGGGAAAAAGGCCTATGCTACACGTGCAATGAAAAATTCACGCCAGACCACAAGTGCAAAGGTAAGGAGGTATTTTTGTTGGAATTTGAGGAGGAATGTGTTAGTGAGGAAGATAAGCCGCATGAGGAGTCTTTGTTGCATATGGTTAAGTGCAAAAAGCGTGGTCCGAAGATGATCACATATACAGCTGAGATTAGAGGTAAATTGGTGGAGGTATTGGTTGACAGCGGATCTACGCTGAACTTCATTAATGAGGAGCTATCCAAAGAGATCGAGATTCCATTCACAAAGGTTAAGCCTTTTGGAGTCAAAGTAGCAAACGGGGAAACATTGCAAGAGGATATTCTCTTCAAAGGTGTAAAGATGGAAGCTCATGGTCAGAAGATGAGAGTGGATATCTATGCCTTGCCATTGAAGGCGACTGATATAGTACTTGGATGCCAGTGGTTGGAGACTCTTGGTCCAATCACAACTGATTATTGGAGAGGAACTATGGAGTTTGGGCGATCGAGTAAGAGGTTTAAGTTGATAACTGAGGATCCAGGCGAGTCACCTGACGAGGGAGAAGATGATGGTCAAGTCCGAAAGTTGAATTTCATTATCCTTGAGGACAAGGAAAGTCTTGAAGAGGAGGGGAATGATACGGAAGTGAAGATCAGTACCGGCAGGTCGAGAGAAAGTGAAGGGCAAAAGTGCAAAAGGTGCGCATCGGCCCTTGATGCGCACGAATGGGCGAACGAGCCACGCACGCGGGCTGTGCGAGGGGTACGCGAGCGCGCGGGTGGCAGGTGCGCAGGCGCTTGCTGGGAAGCGCGGCGGTCAGGGCGCAAGCACGCATTAGGCACAGGCAGCGATGCGTGGGGCGACGCAGGCAGAGGCCTCAACCGAGTAGGAGTAGGGGTGCGCAGGACTTGCACGACGGACGAGGATACGCCAATCGGCACGAGAGCAGTTGGCGGATGCGATAGCCCGCACATGTGAAGCCCACCCAGGAGTCCTAGGCGGGGCAGGATTAGGCGACGTACGCGAGGGGGCGCACGCGCAGGATGTAGGCGGCGTAGGCTGGGGCGCGCGGCAGCGCACGCGTGCGACGCAGGCGCACAAGAAGCCACGCCCGACGAGGATTAGGTCTCGCGGGCGGCGCGTAAGAGAGGCAGCCGAGGGGTTTTCTGAGGCGGCTAAGGAGTTTGATGCAAGACTTGGAGCTCAAGACTTTAGTTTGGAGTGCAAGTCAAGTCTTTAGTAGTTATAGTAATAGTAGGATTTTATTACCTTGTTTCTTTTCATTCTAGAATTAAGAAATCTAGATTAATTAGGCTTAGATTTATTTTATGCATCTATAAATACCCATGTACCTCTTCATTGTTAGGATGTCTAGAAAATTGATGAGTGAATAGAAAAGGGGAACTTGGTGTTCTAATGTGTGTTAAGCAAGGCCGTAGTGCATGTTTACATACAAGTGTCAGAGAGAAGGCCGTTAGTGCGTCTTGAAGTCACACGTGTCTAAGAGAAGGTCGTAGTGCGTCTGTTAGTCACATCTATCGTGTGTAGTTGAAGGCCCCGAGTGCGTGATTACATACGACCGAAATAGACAACAACCGCGATCAACACTCCGATCACTCATCAGCCTGGTGTCGGAGCACGCGCGAAAGGCGGCGCCCTAGTCCTTGAAGACTAGGGCGAGGGACGAAGGCGGCACGTGGTTAGGGCGGTCGCGTGAGGGGTCGAGAGAGAGAGAGAGAGAAAGAGGATTACTTGGATTGCAAGCCAAGTTATTTTGTTCCCTTATTGCTTTATGATTTCTAGCTTAATTAAGATACTTAATATTTTATTGCTTTAATAGTTCCCTAGGTAGATTAGGACTAGATATATTTTGTGCCTATATAAAGGCCATCCCCCCTATGTTATTTTTGATCATCCATTTTATGAATAAAAATCTGAACTTTTGTTCTTCCACTTTGCTTTAGTTTTCTACCAAAATTCTATTGCAATTTTATTTGTTCCTAGAGGCGCGGTTGTGGCTCGAGGAACACCTATCGGAGATTGAAGGTGCGGGCTAGCGGCTTATTAGCAGTCGGGACATGCGATCTTCATCAGCCCAGCAGCGCGCCTCGCGACGCACGTACGCCTGCCAGCGCACCAGCAGTGCCCAACAGGCCTCAGCCAGTGCCCGACAGCATGCCCGAGCGCCCAGTCACCCCAGCACGCGCAGCCCACGTGACAGCCGCCTGTCCGTGGCGCATAGCAGTGCCAGGCAGCGCTAGTCCGTGCCAATGTCGTTGTAACGCCCAGATTTTTTATTACTATTTATGGAGCTCGACTATATTTCCATAAATATTAAGTTTCTAAATTTGATGCATTATTTATATTTATTTGCATTAAATTAAATAATTAGTATTAAAGTCTAAGCCATGAAGAATTCATTCTATTTTAGTTACTAAAATCGAAATTTTATTTAAGAAACCCGAAGCCGAATAATTTAATTATTCGAGCCTAATGGATTTTGAGCGGATCCAAATTATAATTTTAGTCGGCCATTTTAATTCGAATAGTCGAATTAATTTCCAAGACCAATCGATATTTTAAATATCGAGCCCTCGTAGTATTTTAATTTCGGGCCCAATATTTAATTTCGGCCCAAGTCGAAATTATTACTACAAGCCGTCATATTTTATTTATAGACCATTATATTTAATTTCCTAGTCTCTATCCGAATTAATCGAGCCCGAGTGTATGGATTTTTTTATTGCTAGCCCGATTATGTAGCGATTTTAGACCCGACTCTCTAGCCCGATAAAAGCCCAACACACACAAAAAACCCTAAGCTCCTCTCTCCACTATAAATATCTTGTTCCCTTGTCTCCCAACAACACAACATCCAAACCCTAGCCTACATGTTACTATTCATCATCTCCTGCCTCTCCTCTTTCAAGATCCAAGCTCCATTTTCAAGATCTAATTCCAAACACTTACTTTTTTATAGATCTAGCTTAAATACACACATAATGGCATAGCTTATATCAAGAACTATCTTCAAAGCCAAGAACATAAGCTCCTTTCACATTCAAGCTTGTCTTGAGCCATTTCCGGCGAGCTCTTGTTTTCCGGCCAAAACCGCGCCGACGACGAGCAACCAGCGCCACCACGACCTCAGGCTGACCCCAGCTCCTCGTTCACGGGCCCGTTCAACACCCCACCAGCTCGAATCGCAACCCTAGCTCGTCACCCACAGAACTAAGCTCCAGCCCGAGCTCACCATCGTCTCAGGCCCAAACTCGCGACCGACTTCGACCTTCGGCCAGTCACTACCACTCCTTCCAGCTCTGAATCGCCGGCAAACCACGACCAAAACGATCCTCCACACCTCAGTCTCGTCCGTGTTCCACCTCCGCTCGAGCTCGCGACCACACTCATCGTTGCCGGAAAGTTCAGTCCTGACCCCGTTTCTGCAAGCTCGAGCTCCGATCTGCAACTCCCATAGTCGTACATCGCACGTTCCAACTCGCGATGAGCAGCCACGACCTCAGCGACGCCCCTTCCACGCGCGATCGAGCTCATGTCCGAACCACCTTGCGCCAGGCCCGATCAGATCCACCCAGCAGCAGTTTTGGCCCATTTTCAGCAAGCTTGAAGCCTCAAGATCCGACCCAAGTCCTTAAAATAGACCCGGTTGCTCCATCTCCTTATTTTCTTACCCGATCAATTTTTCGGTCCACTCGATTCGATCGATTTGAGGTATATTAGTTTAATCTCGTCTCCAATGGCTTCGATAAAATATTTGAGATGATATAAAATTAATGAATTGGGTGATTTGAGCGATTTTGAATAAATCGGGATTGTCGGGCTTAAAGCTAATATGTTCGACTTTTGAAATATATGTGATAAAATACCGAAATAAATATCATAAAATTCGTTGCGTCGTTTTGAGTCTCAGGTTGAAATTTGAGAATTTTCGGACATTGTTTGGTAGGTAAACGAGCCGGTCAAATGCGTTGATCGGTCGTAGCAATTGTGAGTTGACTAAGTTAGGTGTTGAATTTGGACTTGATTTGTTGACCGTGGACCATACAGATATTGAGGATATTATGTTTCGATTTTCATAAATTTTAGATGTTGTTTGACTTAGTTATAAAAAACCGGGACTTTAGATATTAATGCCGTAAAAATAAAATATTAGTCTGATTGAGATTTTTAGCTGCAGTTGTGGATTATAGATTTATTAAGTCACATAGAATATGTACATTAATTATCGGCCTAAAATGAGTTAGAAATCTTCGAGAATCGAACCCTAGTTTTATCCAGTTTCGATAACTGGGTACTTTTCTGGATCCGTATATAAATAACTGAACCCTAGTACCGTCTGGATAATTATTAGCTTTCGTATCGTCAATTCGTAATGTGTATCGTCGTCTCGTGCACGTGACCGTCTCTCGTCCGACCGTTGGAGCCGAACCACCGAGTGCGTGCCCGTGCACCGAGTTCGAGTCAACCCCCGAGTGCGTGCCCGTGCACCGAGTCCATCCGACCTACCGTCTATGCGTCGTTCTGTTAGCCGTGATCCTAGCACGCCCCTGCATCAATGACTGTGGCACCGTTTTAAACTCGTGCATCGGCTAAGACGTGTCAGTCGAGTTCGTGCCGGCCCGAGTTGCCCCGCCGAACTCGAACCACGGTCGAACCGAGCTGCACATAGTCAAGCGGATGATCGACCGGCTCTGAGTGAGCCGTCGTTCCAGTTCAGTCGAACCGGTCCGGTCAGTCCGGACTGTTCGAAATATATATTTCAGATAGAATGTCAGGTAAATTTTAGATGCAGTCAGATTAAAATTTCAGATAAAGTTAAGAATTTCAGATAGATTTAAGATTCAGATATAGTTTAGATTTCAGTCAGATTAGATTAAGTCAGATTCTAGTCCCAGATTTAGAAATATTTCAGAGAACTCTAGAAAGCCTCAAAGACAATAATATTTTCAAAATCAGCTCGTAAATCCCTAAAATGATTTTTAAAGCAGAGTGAGCGAACCTAGACAATAAGATATTAAAGAATAGAGTTTTATTTCTGAGCCCAATACTTAGAATATTTCGCTCAATATATTTTGTAGCTTGAGGAGAGTGGAACCTCCGTCAGCTACCCATTTCAGCATTTGCATTCACCAGTTTCCAGGTGGGGACCATGTACTCTGTATTTCATCAATTTTAATAATTTACCATGTATGAGATCTATATGTGATTAAACTGAAGGACCGAGACAGATGAGTGATCCCGTCTTGGTCAAGATGTCAGATGTCAGTTATGACTTAGATGAGTGGGCGAGGCCCAGCCTAAGTCCAGCGTCCAGATGAGTGGGCAATGCCCAGCCTGGATTTCTGTGGGAGGGGACCGCCAGAGTGTGCACATGAGTACCGGTTTACCGTTACTCCCATAGCCAGACCAGTTTTTTCATATATATGTTGATTTCATAGTTTGTTATTAATTGTGCTGAGTATATCAGTGCCGGTCCGGGCGGAGCACCGTTGATTCCTTTGTTCTCACGCCTCCCCACTACCCTCTTTTTCAGGTGACGGAGTCCCGCGCGCAGCGTGAGCCGGATATGTGGTGGTGGTCATCAGTCAAGATATTTGTGTTATGTCATGTTTTGAATTGTTTGAATTAATTATGCTTTATTTATGTTCGTTTGCTGCATGTTTGTCTCGATGTTTGAATTTATATTTGCTTCCGCACTCTAGAACAATATTTCAAAATATCAGACTTGAGTTTCAGGTGTCAGATTTCAGACTAGTATTTCAGATGTCAGATTATGTCAGATTTTCAGAATATGCATGTGTTATCTGGTATTATTCATGGCCTTAATTCTAGAATGAATTTACTTAATCGCGTGCATGATAGATTAATAGATAAAGATATAAGATTAAAGTTGAGTAGCACCCCGTGTTTTAAAGTTAAAGTATTTTCGAAAAATTAATATGAGTTTTCGAAAATTAAAGCAGTGCTTTCCAATTATAGCGCGAAAAATTTACTCTGATTTTAGTAAGTTTAGGCGGGGTGTTACAATTGGTATCAGAGCCACTTAGTGGTTCTGTATACTGAAATTTCAGTGAGATATGACCACACCACGCTCACGCCACGCTGACTCCGAGGTACGTCACCTGTATAGCTTATATTTGCGAATGCATATTTAATTATAGTCAGATTATTTCAGGGGCGCTAGATCTATCCTTCGATTAAGATTTGAGAATTCTAGTCAGAACTCTAGTAAGAATTTAGAAGATTTTAGTGTAATCGGAACTCTAGCCAAGCTAGGTGTTTTTGGATTTCGATAAATTATTAAAGTATAGTGTAACTATTTATTAATCGGCTATACTGTTTTAGTCAGAATTTCAGCAGAGTCAGTTATTTGTACGCTCTACCCTGACTTTTCAGAGGACGGAGCGGAATGTAACTCTAGAAACAACCTCGATTATGTTGTGGGCAAGTACCTTTTTCTACGTATCGAGGATAGTCGTGGCGATATATTAGCGTCATAAGATCAATTTCAAACTTTAGAGTTAAGACGAAGTAAATTCTATATTTCAGTAAATTCTGCCAAAAATGGTAGGACCCAACAAGGAGAAGGACGTACCAACGCCTACACCCATCACCACTGGAAGCAGAAGTCCAGAAGACTCAAGAAGATGCGTGTAGTTTAATTATCTCTATTCCGTGAACCCGCAATACTTTTGTTGTGGGAATTTCTGCATACTTTTGAAACTCCGTTAAAAATCCAAGTTGAGATCAAAATTTCAGTGCATTCCATAATGTAAAGATCGCAAAGAGCGAGTTATATCTGTAATTCGACACTTGCGAAAGTTAGATTAATAAGCCGATGGATTGCAACACATAGATAAAGCAGTGGAGTTTCCATTTGTTTGAACTATGTCAACTTTGAGTTGAGTTCTAACTCTAGAGGTTACCTCACTTGAGTTGGCAAGATGCCTTCCAGCTAGTATTATAAGTAATAGATTTTCAGTGTATAAGAGTCATAGATCCGGGTAAGTCCTGGAGGCTTGAAATAAAAGCCATGAGTCCGGGAGGAACCATGGAGGCTTGAAGCTGAACCATAGCAGACATGTTTCCATATGAGGTAATTGTTCGTTCCATTTTTGTTAGTGTTTTCGTGTTTATTTTATGTTTATTTTTCCCCATTCTAGGTATTTCTTTTTGGCTTTTGGTCCATTTTGAGTCTCGTCTTGCATTTCCTTTGTTTTGTTCGTTTTTGGTCTTTTTGTTTCTTTTCTCCGGTTTTCCGTGCGTTTCTTGTCAGTGGTGATGTGCAGGATGAGTTGCTCGTTGAATGACCATGTGAGGACTACAATATAGGCAGACGAGTTGGGGTCGAGAAGGAAAAGATGGAATTCGATTCGTATCCGAATGCGTGCGTACGAGGCCGAAAACCGTCACCTTGCCAGAAAACAGCCTTCACCGCATCCCGCGACTATGCTCCCGAGGTCGCGGAGAACAAATTTGCACTGCCCAGTTTTACTCGCCGCGGCCCGTGACGGTTCCTTCACCGCGGCCGCGGCGAACACTATGTCGCAGGCGAACAGCACTTCAGACCAGGCTTTCCCGCGGCCTCGGGGGTTGGTCGCAGCCGCGGAGCTTCGTCGCCGCGGCCCGCGAAGGCCGCGACTTGCAGATTTTTGAAGTCAGATTTTGGAATCGTTTTTCATTATGTTCTAAGTTAGGTTTTGTTCTTTCTGGTGCGAAATAAGTTCCAGAACCCATATTTTTCACTTTGTTCTCTTGGGGATCAATCTTGAGGGTGAAAACTTAGAGATTTGACTCTTGGATTTGGTTTTTTCTCTTGTTCTCGACATTGGATTCGTTAATCGTAAGCTTTACTTTCGTTTTATTTTCAATTGAGATGGCTTTGATTATTGAATATGTTGATGCTGAATGCATAATGAGTAGCTAAATCCATTAGCTAGGGTTAGGGGATGATCGTTCTGGTTCGATTTCGTTTATATGCATGATAATTGCTTAATCCTCTCGAGTTGTTCTTAGCCTAGGGTTTTGATGTTTGATCACCATCTAAATCTAATTAATCTATTTTAAAACTGAAAAGGGAGAAATCGTTCGATCTAGGCTCGTTAGGGATAAGCTTGTTCGTAATAGTATTGCTTATGTGTTGATCGTTTCATGAATTACTCGTTTATGTCTACCCTCTTGTTACGAAGAGTTATTGAGGATAGATCTCTAGGTGAGTAGTTTAGCGAGACGTTTAACCGAGCTTTTGATTGCTCGTTAAGTATATTGAGAACCGAAATTGATCGACCCCGATACCCTAGCTCCTTTATAATTATTTGAGTTTGAACTTGTGATTCCTAGTTTCGTCTAGTTTTCTTCCAATTACTTGTTTTTCAATTCGTAGTTGATAAATTTAAACCCAACCAATCGAATTAGAGTGTTTAGATTTTGTTTCTTATTTAGTGTGTTTGAATAGTCGTGCAGTTTATTCCGGCTAACCTTCCTTGAGATACGACCCGGTGTCTGAGTCTTTCGACTCTACTGCGGTAAAAAAATACTTACAACAAATTGACGCCGTTGCCGGGGAAGGTTTAGGATTATTTTGTGCGCCTATTCGTTTATTTTTCGTGTTTCTCTTTTTTTTTTCTTTTTTTTTGTTAGGTGTTAGTTCTTTTTTTTCTTTTGATTTCGTTTTTTTTATTTTCTTTTGTCTATCATTGGTGCTCGTAACCTTGTTGGTCTTAGTGTATGCGTACCAGGAGTGGACGCAAACTGCTATCTCCGATCAACAAATCTGTCAACGAGAGCCTGAGGGAGCTGCTGGAAGAGCTTACTCTGGAATCGCATGGGGAAGACGAACATTCTCCAAAATCATCCGAAGGCAACAACCTCGATATGGGTGAACGACAGCAACAAGCTCCCCGTAACACCCTCCGAACCTTGGCCCAGCCGGTTATCGGGCCAGTCACGTCATGCATTCGTTTGCCGGACGCTGCATGAAACTACGAGCTTAAAATGATTCACTACAATCAGTTGCCGGCATTCCACGGGCTTCCAAGCGAGGATCCACTCAACTTCATCAGGGAATTTTACAATGTCCTCAACACTTTCCCTCTCAATGACCTTAACGACGAGCAGTTGAAGCTGAGGTGCTTTTTCGAGACGCTGAAAGACCGGGCCAAGGCCTGGTTCATGACACTTGCACCGGGCTCTCTCACTACATAGACCGAGGTGTACTCGAAGTTCATTGGGAGGTATTACTCCCATCAGAAGACTCAGGAGCTCCGGTCGCAGATCGTCTCGTTTGCTCAATTACCGAACGAGTCTCTTCATGAGACTTGGGAGCGGTTCAAGGATCTCCAACTGCAGTGCCCCCATCACAACCTCTCTCTGGGTTACTCATGAACTGCTTCTATGATTCCCTCCAGCAGAACTTGCAGTATATGGTCGACAACGCGGCGGGAGGTGATATCGGAGCAAGGACAGCCGAGGAAATGTTTGAGATTTTTGAGACGATGAGTACGAACTCGTCGCAGAAGAGCACTCGAGGAAAGAGGGCAGTAGTAAACGAGGTCGGTACAAGCAATGATATGGTGGCCCAACAGCTAGCTGAGCTTACTGAGCAGATGAGGTTGCTTACCGCACGAGGATCTCAGCCGGTTAATACATTCGCTGTTGATACATGTGGGGCGTGTGGAGTCCCAGGGCATAGGTCCGAAGTATGCCCCTCATCTTTCGAGCAGGACTCCAGTGAGCAGTATGCGGATGCCAGTGCTTTACAAGGATACCAGAATCGGCCAGGCAATGACCCATATTCAAACACGTACAATCCAGGATGGCGGAACCACCCACACTTCTCTTGGTCAAACAACTCCAACACCCTTCAGCCACCCCGTCCGAACTTCATGCAGCAACAACCTCGACCCAGCTTTGTGCCCCGGCCGAACTTCCAGCCTCAGCAGCCACAGCAGCAGCAGAGGGGACCGGAAGCGGGGTCGAACTCGAACCTCAAAGACGACGTTGCCAAAATCCTTCAGCTTATGGCCAACCGTGAGAAGAGGGATGTCAATCAGGATGCCTCCATTGAGCGCATAGAGACACAGTTAGGCCAACTAGCCGCCAGGGTTGGGACCATTGAGACTAAGATGAACAAGGGAAAGTTAGCAAGTCAGCCCGAGCAAGCTAAAGCTATTACTGTGCTAAGGAGTGGGAAGGAAGTGGACAACAAAGTGCAGATGCCCGAGCCCGAGGATCAGGAGACTCATCCAGAAAAGATCAAGGAATCAGAGTCCGGGGAGGCGACAGACGAGCCGGTGCTGCATAGGTCGCCAAATCCGTACAAGCCGCGCATTCCCTTTCCGGACCTACTTAGGAACGAGAAGCAAGAGAAACAGTTCCGAGATCTTTTCAGCATGCTCTCCAAGGTGAATGTCAACTTGCCGCTCCTCGATGTGATAAAGAATATGCCAACGTATGGTAAGTTCTTCAAGGACTTGGTTACCAAGAAGAGGAAGTTCGAAGATGGAGAGAAGGTGGTCGTGTATGAGGCTGCAAGTACAATGCAGCACGATTTACCCAAGAAGGAACGTAACCCCGGTGGTTTCATTATCCAGATAGCTTTGGGGAACGGGAAGGTAGCTTCGGGGATGCTTGACCTCGGAGCTGGAATCAATCTCATGCCCTTCTCGATTTTTCAATAGCTCGGCCTTGGGGATTTGAGGCCAACTCGCATGTGCCTCCAGTTAGTAGACCGTTCCATCAGGTATTCCAAGGGAGTAGTCAAGGATGTTCTCGTGAAGGTGGGTAAGCTTATCATCCCAGTGGACTTCGTTGTTCTAGACGTCGGGGACGTGCACGAGAATGGGAAGGATCACACCATCCTTCTCGGGAGACCTTTCATGGCTACGACTAATACCCTCATTGATGTGAAGAATGGTACTCTGAATATGACGGTTCTGGGGGAGTCGGTGTCTATTTCTGTCCGAGAGGCCATGTCTTCATCTTATGTCAATTTTGTAGAAGAATGTGCTTTTATTGACATTGTTGACCCTTTTGTGGATGAGATGGTATTTCAGGAGTTCGAAGACGTCTTGTTGCCGGCTTTTGAGGAAGAGGAAGAGCCTATAGTGGAGCTTTTTGAAGTAGGAGAAGGCCATACCCGAGCTGAGACCACACTCGAGCTTAAGGAGTTGCCTAAGCACCTTAAGTATGTTTTCTTGGATGATGCCCATCAGAAGCCGGTGATCATTTTTGCTGAGCTCGACAGAGAGGAAGAGGAGGAGCTGATAGTTATGCTCAGAAAGAACAAGAAGGCAATCGGGTGGAGTCTGGGAGACATCAAGGGGATTAGTCCCTCGACATGTATGCACCGAATCATTCTGGAGGAAGGAGCCAAACCGTTTCGGGATAGGCAGCGACGGCTAAACCCGAATATGATGGAAGTAGTGAAGAAAGAGGTGCTGAAGTTATTTTCTGAGGGGTTGATCTACCCGGTGGCTAGTAGTGAGTGGGTTAGCCCTATTCACGTGGTGCCGAAGAAGGGAGGCCTAACCGTGATCGAGAACGACAAGAAGGAGTTGGTCCCCACCCGCATCACTACCGGGTGGCGCATGTGCATTGACTATAGGCGATTGAACGCGGTGACCAAGAAAGACCACTTCCCGTTGCCGTTCATTGACCAGATCCTAGATCGTCTATCAGGCCACCAGTTCTACTGCTTTTTGTATGGGCTCTCCGTCTACTACCAAGTGGCAATAGCACCTGAGGATCAGCCCAAGACGACATTCACTGCCCCTTTGGTACTTTCGCGTTCAGACGGATGCCCTTTGGCCTTTGCAATGCACCGGGTACGTTTTAGAGGTGCATGTTCTCCATTTTCTCGAATATGCTTGAGGACTGCTTGCAGGTATTTATGGATGACTTCTCTATTTTTGGTGATTCATTTTCTCATTGTCTCCGCAATTTATCTCGTGTCCTTGAACGTTGCATTGAGTCCAATTTGACATTAAGCTGGGAAAAGAGTCATTTTATGGTGAGAAGTAGAGTCGTCTTAGGTCATGTTGTATCTAGCAAGGGAATTGAGGTAGATAAAGCTAAGGTAGATGTAATTGAAAAGCTTCCCCCTCCTGTGAATGTTAAGGGGATTAGGAGTTTTTTGGGGCATGCGGGGTTCTATAGGAGTTTCATTAAGGATTTTTCTAAAATTAGTCAGCCTCTATGTCATTTGCTTGCTCAAGACGTGCCATATGTTTTCGATGATGCTTGTTTGTGTGCTTTTAATGAATTAAAGAGCAAGCTTGTGAGTGCCCCTATTGTGATTGCCCCTGACTGGTCTATTCCTTTTGAAATCATGTGTGATGCATCTAATCTTGCAGTGGGCGCCGTTTTGGGTCAGCGAGTTGATAAGTTGCTTCGAGTGATTTATTATGCTAGCTTGACTCTTAATGGAGCCCAGCAGAATTACACTACCACCGAGAAGGAACTTCTAGCCGTGGTCTTTTCTCTTGAAAAATTTCGATCATATATTTTGGGTTCTAAAGTGATTATTCACTCTGACCATGCGGCTTTGAAGTACCTTTTGAGTAAAACTCATTCTAAACCACGGCTCATCTGGTGGATCTTACTATTGCAAGAATTTGATGTTGATATAAAGGATAGGAAAGGTTCAGAGAATGTAGTAGCTGATCATTTGTCACGCATAGTACCAACTGATTCATCATCTTCATTGATTGTGCATCATTCTATTAATGATAATTTCCCTTATGAACATGTGCATGAAGTGTCGAAAAGTGTTTGGTATGCTGACATCGTGAACTATTTGTGTTGTGGTAAACTGCGGCCTAATCTTTCTTCCCAAGAGAGAAAGCGTTTTATTGCTGTGTGTAGGGACTACTTCTGGGACGATCCATTTCTTTTCAAGATGGGGAAGGATGAGGTGCTTCGAAGATGTGTTCCAGAAGAGGAGCAAGCTGATGTCCTCACATTCTGTCATGCGTTTTATTGTGGAGGCCACTTTGGCGGTCAGAAAACCGCCTTTATGGTATTACAGTCAGGTTTGTTTTGGCCATCTCTTTTTAAAGACGCCCATACTTTTTGCCGTTCTTGTGATCAATGCCAAAGAATTGGGAATATAGGTCTCCGAAATGAAATGCCCTTGACTAACAACCTTCAAGTCGAAATTTTTGATGTTTGGGGCATCGATTTTATGGGACCGTTTCCTAAGTCTAATGGCTACGAGTACATTTTGCTTGCTGTAGATTACGTGTCTAAGTGGGTCGAGGCCATCCCCACGAAGACATGTGGTGCTAATATTGTTATAAAGTTTGTGCAAGGGTATATATTGAGTAGGTTTGGGTTCCCAAGAGCAATAGTGAGTGATGGAGAAAAGCACTTCTGCAACAAGCTCTTTGAGAAGCTGATGAAGAAGTATTGCATAACGCACAAAGTGGCTACTCCATATCACCCACAAACTTCGGGCCAGGCTGAGACCAGTAATAAGCAGATCAAGACCATCTTAGACAAGACGGTCAACTCATCAAGGAAGGATTGGTCGAGCCGGCTCGACGATGCATTGTGGGCCCAACGTACGGCGTACAAAGGCGTTTTGGGCATGAGTCCATTCAGACTAGTCCGTGGGAAGGCTTGTCATCTACCAGTTGAGATTGAGCATAAGGCCCTGTGGGCGATTAAGAAGGCGAATTTTGATCTAGACGCAGCCGGAAAAGCTCGATTGTTGCAGCTCTCGGAGTTGGAAGAAAGAAGGAACGAGGCATATGAAAATGCCAAGATCTACAAGGACAAAGTGAAGAAGCTTCACAATGCCACTATTGTCCGTAAGAATCTCGAGCCCGGCTTGAAGGTACTTCTATTTAACTCCCGCCTTCGTCTCTTTCCCGGAAAACTTAAATCACGCTGGAGTGGGCCGTATATCATTGATGAGGTACTATCTTTCGGAGTCGTCCGACTTCGTAATCGAGCTAATGGCGACCTATTCATGGTCAACGGGCAGAGAGTGAAGCCATATTTCGATGGAGAGTTCGGGAAGCGGCGTGTCGAGACGGTCAGTCTCGGCGACCCATTTTATGCTTAATCGAGACAATATGAGTATCCTTTGTACTGCTGTATATTTGTTTTATTTTCTTTTATTTAAAAAAAAAATAAATTTGTTAGTCGCCGCGACCCACGAGCAGTTTCTTCGCGGTGGCCGCGGCGACCATTGGGCATTCACAGTGATCGTGTTTCTGAGTAAATATTCTCGCGGCCTCGGAGTGAGCTCGCGGCCTCGGAAGGTGGTCGCGGTCCGCGAACATTTCTTCGCCGCGGCCGTGGCAACGTCTCGCTTCCAAACCTGGGACTTCTGCTTGGAATTGCTCGCGGCCGCGGGTTCAAGTCGCGGCCTGCGGCGAATAAAGATGGCCCGCGACGAAGAAAGAATCCCGCGACCCCATTAAGTCACGGCTCGTGGAATCCACGATTAAAAGCCACCTTCTTCAGATTTTGGGCATAATCCATCTCTTCAAAAACCCTACACTCACCGGCGATCCTTTTGCTTCCATCAACCGTCCGTTCATCAAATTCTCTCGCCAAAATCGATCACAATCTCAAGAGGTTATCATCCACGTCCGAGTTCCGACATTTCATCACGAATTTTGGGCCGAAATTCGCCAACCCTGAGCCATCCGTGACTTGGTTCCATTGCCGGCGTCTTCTCCTTCCTGTGCGTCGCCGACGTCGTCTCCGACCAGAAAGTCCTCTTCCCAGCGGTTCATCTCCGTCCCTAGTAGATACTCAAACGGATTTCTGTCCTCCCTCAACTCCGAGCTACAACTCGCACGGGTCACCATATTTGGGTCTCGATTGTCCGGTAACCGTGATCCAAACTCCTACTCCAAAATTTTGAATTCTGTGATTGGTTGGTGGATTTTGCTCTGAGATTAAACAAACCTTGAGTCACCACCATCATCATCTTCTCCAAAGCTTGAACACCACATTTGTGCACTCAAGGTGTTTGTCAAATTGCCCGAGAGACCTTTCAAATGGGCAAGACACCGATACGCCCCACTAAGAAGAAGACCACCCAAGAGCCGGCTAAAAAGTGGAAAGCGGGTGAATCCTCTTCCCGAGATGCACCTCCGGTTGGTGAACGGGATGATCTTTCAGACCAGTATGGTGCCCCGTTCCCAATTTACTCTCGCAAAGAGGGCAAAATTTATGCTCGTCTCTCGCAGAAGGAAGTGGTGAGGCCGAAAGCGGTGGATTGGGACCTCCTCAACGACTTGGGTATTCTAGAGGACGTGATGAAATACCTCAAGGTTCTTAACTTAACCGACTATGCCAAGATCGAACACACATCGCATCGCGACCTTATGCTTGAGTTTTTCAGCTCATTTGTTCTCGCTGATGGGAACGAATATTTCACTTGTCGGCTTCAGGGGAAGGATTTTACAGTGGACAACGCCGTCATGAAACATGTTTGCGGGTTCACCATTGCCGGTATGCGTAGCAAGGCCATCGACTTCGACCCTCACAAGTGTTGGGCCGAACTCTCCCCACATACGACTTGGGACTCCGCCGGCATGTCCAATGGGCTTATTCAGGACCTGGCCACTGCTGTAGTTCATCGGTTCATCTGCTACAACATCTCTGAAAAAAAGGAGGCGAACAAGGTTAGTGAGGTCGAACTTTTTCTCTTATGGGCGATGAGAGCTGGAGTGCGAGTGTGTTCCATGACCTTCTTGCAGAACACCTTGCAAGATATTGCACTCAATCGGCGTGGAGCACCGGCCATTGGTCATTTTATTACGGCACTCGCCCATCACTTCGGAGTCACCCCACAGCCCTACAAATTATTAAGTGAGATGGGGGTTCAGGACACGACTGAGATGCGTTGTATTAACTTCGCGGAGCTAAAGCAGGCTGACCTAATCAAGAACCGGACTACTGCTCAGGAGTATACTCAGCGCCAGGCTTACAGTACATACTTCAAACGGCTCCAGAAGGGTGCGCCTAACACCGATCAGCCAGGGTCGTCTCGCCAGCCGACGTGAGGCGACGAGCATGCACAGATGAACATCGATGACGACCATTCACTCCCACCTCCTCCTGTGTGGACACTGGCCCCAATTCTGCAGCTAGAAGCACCTCCACAGCAGCCACCGGGATGGTGGACCGCCTTTCAGACACAGTACACAACTGACATCCGCTCCATCCACGACCGCTTTGATGCCTAGGACACTCGACTGGACGGTTTCGAGAGCCGTCAAGCCACGCAGTGGGCCGGCTGGGAGACCCAGCAGCAGACTTAGTGGGATCATTGGTAGACCCAGCAGCAGACCCACTGGACTCAGATGGACACGCGCTTCGATGGCTTCGGTGATAGCCTTCAGTCTATTCGAGAGCGGCAGGACCAGCAGGATGCTCGATTGGACAGCTGGGATCAGAGGTTCACCCAGTGGGACACCCAGTGGGGCTCGGGACCCAGTCAGACCTACCCACCACCGCCACCACCGAACGCATAGTGACTTGTCACTATGATTAGTATGTTTTCTTTTCCTTTTTTCTCGTTTATTTTTGTATAGTTTGCTCTTTTTGTGTCGGTTACTTATATGGTCTACTCTCTTTCACTGCGAATCGACAATGGGGCCATTGTCTGATTTTAAGTGTGGGGGAGTTTACGTGCTTGCGTGACTATGTGGTAAACCATGTCTAGTTTTTCTTTTTAGGGTTGATTTTATTTCTCTCTTTTGTTGGTGGACCAGTCTAGTTTAGGTTTATGTGTTTTTGAGTTGGACATTGGTGAATATCGAGACTAGTTTATGATTGAAAAAACGACGTTGAGAAGTTGTGATGATGATCTTGAGTGGCATATTTTTATTTGTGGCTCGATTGCTTTGATTAACACTCATATATATACACCCTGTGAGGTTTGAGCCATATTCATTTCTTGTGAGATATTGGTCTGAATGTTCAATAAATCATAACTTGCCTTGAGTCTGCTGTGAAATAAGTTGATTGGATTTGTGGTAGGTGAACATGATTAAGGCATTCTTTGCTATCTGTGTATCCTTTTTCTTCTTTCGAGAATAATTTTCGCTAGTCACCCCTTTGAGCCTTACTTCTTATTTTCATTGTTGACCCTGTGTTGATAATGTTTGAAAAGTGGATGATGATGATTGTCGAAGTTGTATAAAAAAAAAAAAAAACCTAACGGATTATACTGTAAGTGCTCCAACCGTTCAATTACCGGTCACGTGCAATGAGTACGGGAAACCGGTCTAGGAGACTCGGGCAGAAAACCCGATGACTAAACCTAGATAAGATGTCCATAAGGTTTCAAAAAAAAATAATAAAATAAAAATATGATAACAATGTGGAAGCGTGTAGCTTTGGTGAAGGTTGGAGAACCGGTTGAAACCGGAAGAGTTGTTGATTATGGTTTAAGTGCGAGTTGTGATGTATTTTATATTTGAGCCATTTGACCTATATTTATCTTACACGACCCATTAAGCCTATATTACACCCACAAAAGTCCTTTTGATTCACTGTCTCATTGATTTGATTGATTTAGAGTAGGGGTTAGACGATAGGCAAGCGTATGATCGATTTAACTGACGACCAATTTGAGTGCTCCTGTCTTTTATTTTTGCAAGAAAATGAGTGAGGCATTTATATCATATCTCCGTACTAGAGAGTTTGTGTTATCATGTGATTGAGTTCATTGTCATGGTGTGTTCTCAGGTCATTGGAATTCTTTTAAACTTAGTTGATCAATTTGAGACTTTTCTCGTTTGAAGCCAGTGTCCACTCTCTTCTGCTTGTTTTGATGCTTTTTTCTTTTCTTTTTATTGTTCGGGACAAACAACGGTTTTAGTGTGGGGGACTTGTTCGTTCCATTTTTGTTAGTGTTTTTGTGTTTATTTTATGTTTATTTTTCCCCATTCTAGGTATTTCTTTTTGGCTTTTGGTCCATTTTGAGTCTCGTCTTGAATTTCCTTTGTTTTGTTTGTTTTTGGCCTTTTTGTTTCTTTTCTCTGGTTTTCCGTGCGTTTCTTGTCGGTGGTGATGTGCAGGATGAGTTGCTCGTTGAATGACCATGTGAGGACTACAATATAGGCGGACGAGTTGGGGTCGAGTAGGAAAAGACGGAATTCGATTCCGTATCCGAATGCGTGCGTACGAGGCCAAAAACCGTCACCTTGCCAGAAAACAGCCTTCACCGCATCCCGCGTCTATGCTCCCGAGGTCGCGGAGAACAAATTTGCACTGCCCAGTTTTACTCGCCGCGGCCCGCGACGGTTCCTTCACCGCGGCCGCGGCGAACAATATGTCGCAGGCGAACAGCACTTCAGACCAGGCTTTCCCGCGGCCTCGGGGGTTGGTCGCGGCCGCGGAGCTTCTTCGCCGCGGCCCGCGAGATGCTCCGCGGCCCGCGAAGGCCGCGACTTGCAGATTTTTGAAGTCAAATTTTGGAATCGTTTTTCATTATGTTCTAAGTTAGGTTTTGTTCTTTCTGGTACGAAATAACTTCCAGAACCCATATTTTTCACTTTGTTCTCTTGGGGATCAATCTTGAGGGTGAAAACTTAGAGATTTGACTCTTGGATTTGGTTTTTTTTCTTGTTATCGACATTGGATTCGTTAATCGTAAGCTTTACTTTCGTTTTATTTTCAATTGAGATGGCTTTGATTATTGAATATGTTGATGTTGAATGCATAATGAGTAGATAAATCCATTAGCTAGGGTTAGGGGAAGATCGTTCCGGTTCGATTTCGCTTATATGCATGATAATTGCTCAATCCTCTCGAGTTGTGCTTAGCCTAGGGTTTTGATGTTTGATCACCATCTAAATCTAATTAATCGATTTCAAAACTGAAAAGGGAGAAATCGTTCGATCTAGGCTCGTTAGGGATAAGCTTGTTCGTAATAGTATTGTTGATCGTTTCATGAATTACTCGTTTATGTCTACCCTCTTGTTACGAAGAGTTATTGAGGATAGATCTCTAGATGAGTAGTTTAGCGAGACGTTTAACCGAGCTTTTGATTGCTCGTTAATTATATTGAGAACCAGAATTGATCGACCCTGATACCCTAGCTCCTTTATAATTATTTGAGTTTGAACTTGTGATTCCTAGTTTCGTCTAGTTTTCTTCCAATTACTTGTTTTTCAATTCGTAGTTGATAAATTTAAACCCAACCAATCGAATTAGAGTGTTTAGATTTTGATTCTTATTTAGTGTGTTTGAATAGTCGTGCAGTTTATTCTGGCTAACCATCCTTGAGATACGACCCGGTGTCCAAGTCTTTCGACTCTACTCCGGTAAAAAAATACTTACAACAGTAATCTCTAGTAGTTAGAGGAAGAGAAGACCCAATTTAAAGGAAGTTAG
The DNA here is from genome assembly GCA_902706635.1 of Striga hermonthica. Taxonomy (NCBI): domain Eukaryota; kingdom Viridiplantae; phylum Streptophyta; class Magnoliopsida; order Lamiales; family Orobanchaceae; genus Striga; species Striga hermonthica. Next base: position 56,704 of record CACSLK010010311.1, read on the forward strand.
AGCGAGGAATCGCATGTCGAGCCATGTTTTAACATCGAGACGACTTACTCATTCGTCTTGAAAGGGAGCCATCACCCAATGAAGTTTCAATAGTGTGAGGATACTCATACGATAGTTCGCAGAGAATTTAATGAAAGTCGAGTGGGAGTTAGCAACCACCATGATTCAAGAAGGAGAACCAACTTTCGCATACGTGGAAGTTGAGATAGCATGTTTAAGAAGTCGACGACTTATAAATTTCGCATACCTGTGCCAAATACCACAACTCTCGAGTTTGAAGTTGTGAGCAGATGGACGATATGCCGATAGAGAAATTCTAGAAGCCATGAAGAGAGAGAATACTTAACTGACAACGTCTGGAGAGTTAACCATTGTTCGCAATCACGTGTACGTATTTTCAAAATGTTGCCGAGAAGACCTCATGACCGACAAATGGAATTCGATTGACCTGGTGCTGAAGTAGGACTAGCGTCAAAAGCGCTAAACCGGGAGACTCCAAGAAGCTACAAGAGCTGAAGACCCAGACGCCAAGAAGCTGCAAGAGCTGAAGACCCAGACGCCAAGAAGCTGCAAGAGCTGAATACCCAGGCGCCAAGAATCTGCAAGAACTGAAGACCGAGATCCAAATTGTGAATTTTTGGACCAAGAGCGTCACCCTAGGGTGTGCCCAATGGTTCGTTAAGAAAGGAGATGAGCACTAATTACCAAAAGTTATGTAGACTCAAGGAGGAGAGTAAGTACTCAACTTTGAGAGTCGAGAAGTTGTCGACCCATGCGGGAAGACAACAAGTTCCAAGATTGAACTTGAAGCTCGGACATCCTCTATGAGAAGTTGAAAAGCCCGAAGCCTCAAGATTAGAAAGCACGAGAAAGTTGAGGTGATGAAGTCATCTGTAAGTACTAGTGGTCTACGATATCACTAGTTTTAGAATAGACGTTGAAGGAAGAAAGAACAGAAAAGCCGCAACATTGAAATTTTAAGTACCATTGGGTAAATCTTACCCATATAAGTAGTGAGACCCTCGATTTGTATCAAGAAGAAGTTAGATCCAGTAGTAGTGCGCCGAGTTAACTCAGCGCCGCAGTACCGTTAAGCCACTAGTATAAGACGTGGATACGACTGTGTTATGACTGCAGGCAATACTGACGTCGCAGGTACATCGCACGCAGGTATAGCATGCAGGTGTTCCGCGCCCGTGGGCCCCGAGTTGTGGGCAAGCCGCATGCAACGTACCGTGTGCAACTTATCGCACCGTCAGGAGCCGGGTCACAGCAAGTCGAACCACAATTGCTAGTTGTCGTCATCAACATTACAGATCGATGGACGATCAAAATGCTCAGATGCTTGCGTTTTGAATGGCAAATCCATTCGAAAGAGCAATTTTCTACTAAGATAGTTAATAAATGTCGATTGTCATGGTATCATACGATTTAGTACGGACAAGTGTGGATCGCCGACATACAAAAAAAAAAAAAATAGCACGAGAGATTCTCGGTCAATAGTAGACCGACAGACAATAAAGAAGAGATCAGCGATCTACGCTAAGACTTAAGGCAATCTTGAGTCGACAAAAGTCGCGTACAAGCCAGCCACAAAAAGACTTTCAGACCAATGTGAACGGCAAGATGACCCCGAGGGTCACAGCCGCAAATGAGCAACAACTTAGTTACCCAAGTCATTTTCAGCATATAGCCGAGACGACGAGCTAAGCCTAACAATTGAGGCTTTGTCGCCGAAATTCTCGGGGAATGTTGAGCGATTTTTCCCCACGTCTCGAATTCGAGAAGATGTGCTCGAACTCGAACACGTGGAAGCCTTAGATGAGCCTTACGTTGATCCGAGTTGACCCGTGAGATAGTACATACGGCCGCCGTGTGGCAGAAGGTACGCTAGTCAGAGAGTCGAGAAGTAGGTCTCTCTGAGTCCAGGAGTGTCGCCATAGCTAGGGCGATGCTGCTAATGAGCTTCTTTTGAAGTTCCCCAGTATAGTTTCTAAACTTTTGTCTTGGATTTTATCTAAGGCACATAGTGAGATTTTAGCGAGTTGCCATGACAAACGAGTACCAGCGAGACCGGCCAATGCCGGTACCGCCCTATTGCATTATCCAGACAGAGACCCCAGTTTCTTGAACTTGGGTTAACGGTGTATAATAGCCATAAGGCCGGGAAAATTATGGAGGCTTGAAATAAGAGTCACTAGTCCGAATTTACCTGGGGGCTTGATACCAGAGTTGCCATGGCATAGCCGAGATCAATAGCAGGAGGAAGACAGAATTCAGAGTTAGAAGTCCTAGATTTGAGATTCATTTGTATATGGCCTTAAAGTTTAGAGTTTTGACATATATTTTAGTTTAGCATTTCCGAGTACATGGAAAAAGTGCTTGGTTTGCCAGCAAGTGAAGTTTGAGCACAAGTGTCCACCCAGTTTCGTGCAACCACTAGAGGTTTTGTTGTGAAAGTGTAAGCACGTTACCATGGATTTCGTTACGGGACTACCCAAATCGAAAGAGCAACTCGATGCGGTTTGGGTAATTGTGGACTGACTGGCGAAGTCGGCCCGCGTTGCCCGTGAGGATGATGACGACCATGGAGCAGTTTGCCAGTATTTACGTCTATGGGATTGTTGGATTCCATGGAGTAGCCGAGACCAGAGTGCCAGACCGAGATCCCCGTTTTCTAGGCTCATTCGAGATCCTCGATCGATTGGGCAGGGTAGTATACCATTTGGCCTTGCCACCATAGTTTTCGGGTGTGCACAACGTCCTTCACGTGTCGATGTTGAGAAATTACGTGCATGATCCAGTGCACGTGTTGAATTCTAGAAAGCTCGAAGTCGGGCAGAACCTGACTTACGAGGAGCAGCCAGTAGCGATTTTGGACCGAAAGGTCCAACGGCTGAGGAATAGAGATGTATCTCTAGCCCGAGTTCGCTAGAGTCGCCACGGCGAGGCCGAGGCCCCTTGGGAGCGAGAGGATGAGACCCGCGCTCGTTATCCAGAGTTTTAGTTCTGACTAGTAATATGTTCTTTCGATTCCTAGTTTCTAGTCGAGTCGGACTTATGTTTAGTTTTAGCATTTCCGAGGACGGAAATATTTTAAGGAGGATAGATTGTAACGCCCATATTTTTTATTACTATTTATGGAGCTCGACTATATTTCCATAAATATTAAGTTTCTAAATTTGATGCATTATTTGTATTTATTTGCATTAAATTAAATAATTAGTATTAAAGTCTAAGCCATGAAGAATTCATTCGATTTTAGTTAATAAAATCGAAATTTTATTTAAGCAAACCGAAGCCAAATAATTTAATTATTCGAGCCTAATGGATTTTGAGCGGATCCAAATTATAATTTTAGTCGGCCATTTTAATTCGAATAGTCGAATTAATTTCCAAGACGAAGCGATATTTTAAATATCGAGCCCTAGTAGTATTTTAATTTCGGGCCCAATATTTAATTTCGGCCCAAGTCGAAATTATTACTACAAGCCGTCATATTTTATTTATAGACCATTATATTTAATTTCCTAGTCGCTATCTGATATAGCCATACTGTCGTATAACGACTCATCCTGTCTCAGTTCGATTATCGTCGAGTCGACTTACCTTAAGTCAACTCCTCCCACATATCTCCTCATGATGATATATCCGGTCGAAGGTCTGAATGCTTTTCTTAGTCGACCTCTACCATGTCGACTAGTCTAAAAGGATGAATAAGCGTATTAGGATCTATTAGCGTGTGGGGGATGATCCAGCCGGTTCGGAAGCAAGGATATCTCAAGTCGACCGAAGTAATATCAGGACTCACGGATCCCCGACGACTTCTATTCACTTCAGCATACCAGGGGAAAGCCACTAAGGGATAAGGAAGAATCTAGATGCTGACTAGGAGGAGGATAGAATACAAACCGACCAGGGTATTTTGGACATTTCAGTAAGTCGGCCAGGGCATTTTGGGGACTTCAGGTAAATGTTCTACTTCTATACAAAGGAACTGAGGTAACTCCAAAACCCTAACTCCCATTCATTCCACATTCTCCTCCATTGCTGCTGCTTCCTTAGAGCAGCTCTTTTCACTCTTTTCACATACTGACTTGAGCGTCGGAGGCTCTACGCCAGAAATCCCTCCGGCGTTGAGTTCTTGCAGGTGTTCTCGCGGTTCGATAGCAATTTGGAGACCATCAAGATAGATCTGAGCTCGTTCTCATCGGTTCATTCTAGATCTGGGCAATTTCCACCGGTTCGATAGCAATGATGGGTCTATTCTCGGGCCTCCCCTACTTTATTTCCGACGGGGAACTTCAGCTTCATGTGGTAGGTCGACACTACCGCCTGGAATGCGTTGAGCGCTGGCCTTCCTAGAATCACATTATAAGCCGACTCGACGTCGACTACAACAAACCGCACCATTTTCACTTTCCTCAAATCGCCTTCCCCGAGGACTACAGCGAGTGTGGTTTCTCCTAGGCGTGCAACTTCTGAGCCATTAAACCCAAAAAGTGAGGTGTGCAGAGGTGCAAGCTCGATGTCGAGTTCCATCCGTTTAAGGCAATTGTAAAAGATCACATTCACTGAGCTTCCCGTGTCGACAAAAATCCTCTGCACTTCATAACCTGATATTTAGGCAGTGATCATTAGAGCGTCATTGTGGGGTCTCTCGACCTCCTCCACATCTGCTGGCCCGAAATTCATCACTGGACCGTTTTCCTCAACTTGTTGCACTTCAATTTTTCCGTGGCGGCCTCGAGCATATGCCTTTCTGGCCCGATTTGAGTCTCCATCAGTCGGCCCTCCGAATATCAAATGAATTATTCCTCTTTTCTGAGGGAGCTCCTCCTTGTCGGGTGTCCTCGCCCTCTTGCGAGGACTCTTGCTTCTCTCCCTTCGCCGACTGGTTCGATCTCAATCTTTATAAACGGACTCCTTTAGATGGCCTGCTTTAATTAGCCTCTCGATCTCATTTTTCAGGTGCCGACATTCCTCGGTATTATGCCCATAATCCTTGTGGAATCGACAATACAGATCACTTTTGGGTTTTGTCGGTCCATCTTTTCTCGTCCGTGGCCACCTAACCACATTTTTGCGAATTTCTTTCTCCATTACCTCCAATATCCTTGCGCTCGAGGCTATCAGGGGGGTATACTGAGTTGTCCTCCATCCCCTTGATCGCCCCTCCCTTTTCGACTTCGGGGATCCCTTCCTTTCTCCCGTCGCAGTTGGTTTCTTATCCTACTTCTCGTCCCGAGACTCAATTTTTGCTTTAGCTGCCTGCAAAAAGTCGGCTTCAGCTTCCTCGACATTCATGTACTTGGCGCACCTTCCTAATACTTCATCGAACGTCCTCCCGGGTCATTTTTCTAAGGAGTTCCTGCACAATCCTGGGAGTAATCCTCGAGTGAGTCCTCCCGACTTGATTTCCTCAGTGGCTGAGGGGACGTCGACGCATGCTCGCGTGTATCTTGCTACGTAATCCCTCAATGATTCTCCTTCTTTCTGTTGCATGCCTATCAGGGTAAGGTAAGACTTTTCTTGGGCTTTTACACTTGCGAATTGATTTAGGAAACTCGAACTAAATCCGTCAAAGTCCCTGACGGCTCCTGGGGGTAACTGATGAAACCAGTCTTGCGCAGGCCCTCGCAGAGTTGTCAGGAACGCTCGACATTGAACGGGATCATTGTAGCGGTGCAGTACTGCCATGTTTTCAAAACTCCTCAGATGTCGAGAGGGGTCAGTCGACCCATCGTACCAGATGTTAAGTTCTCTAAACCCCTGAGGCAGGTCGGCATCTAGAATATGCTGTGAAAAAGGACGTCCCCTCGAGCTTCCTGTTTCTCTCCCCTCTACTCGAGCCTGCAAATCTCGCACCTGCGCTAACAATTGCTCCAGGGTGTCGTTTCTCGCCTGTGGATTGACAGTCCTGACAGAGGATTCTTCTTCATCTGCCCTCCTATTCTGCCTTTCATGCGACTGCGCCTGTTGTTTGCGTTCTGGGGGTTGTTGTTCATTTTGGGGCTGCTCGACCCTAGATTGTTCGATCCTGGGCTGCTCCACTCGAGTCTGTTTGATTTGGGCTGCTACAGCTTCGGCAATCATCCTCTGCATCTCGCTTCTCGTCATGGTCAGTGATTGTTCTTCGATTTGGGGTGGTGGCCTTGTCTCCTGATCAAGTCGTTCAGGCTGCCTCCCCAATCTCAAAGATGTTTCGGTCGATGCGTGACCATCCGCTTCTCCGCCCGTGTCCTTCACGTGACTGGCCTCCCCCTGGGTGAGAACTGGGATCTTGACTCCAGGTGGGGTAATAGGCGTTTCTTCTCCCGCACGTCCTCCCGGCGGCGCGTGCATCCCGAACGGTTGAAATCCCAGCACTTGGAGCGGTGGTCTGACGATGGGGATCGGCGGAAGTCGCTTATCGCTCCACGTTGCCCTGAAATCGTCGTTCAAGTTTTTCTGCAATCCTTCCTTCTCAGCCATCGGAGACAGATCAAAGCTAGGTGTAAAGCTCTTAATTCCTTCTTTTTTACCTCGAAACGTTTGAGTGCTTTGACTGAAATGGAAATGAAACAATCAAACAAGGCTGAAATAGAAATCAAACTTAACATTATAAAAAATAGCAGACAGGTTACGTGGATCATCGAGCCGAGAGATATCGTCATACAAAACGATTCGGGCGTGATTGACCAACTCACGGTCTTTTATTATGCGTCGAGCACTATAAGTACACTTATTCAATTCCTCTACAAGTTTTTCGAATTTCTCAGATCGAGACCTTTTATTTTTTAACCTTCGTGCTTATCCAATTATTTGCATAAGGATAAGCACCGACGGGAGGGCAGATAAAAATGAATTTCGACTTCTACTCCGGGATATTTGAGGAGAGGTCGTCAAGAAAAGTAACGCCGGAATGGCGGATTAGACAATGAGCCCCCTTTTGAAGACGATAACTATAACAGTAATGAAAAAATTCGGCAGAGAAAAAACGAAGAACTATACGAGAGACAACTATAAAAGCTATCATGATACAGAGAGCATTTGGAGAAAACTGATTTATCGGGATATTGTACAGATCACTTATCTCCAAAAGCTCGACTTGGATGGGAAAGCGGAGGCAAAAAATGACTTGGTCAGCAAAAAAAGTATGACAACCCTGCGGAGGGCAGGTGAAGTCGCTGTCAGGGCCCGGAGCAACTAACTCCCAATCGGAGGGAAGCCCGCTGAACTGCCTAAAGCTCTCGACTTGAGCCATGGAAGCATAAGAAAAGGGGTTTAAAGTAGCCAATTTGGCCAGAGGGCAGGCTATGGATACAATCTGGCGAGGGTCGACAAGAGGAGTAATTATTGACGTAGGTACAGGGCTGGTGCTATACACAGGAATATCTAACAACCTAAGGGGAATACCTCAAGGAATCAAGTCGAGACGAGGAGAGTTTCCCTGAGGACTCCTTGAGACCTCTACTAGACCACCATCTAACAGCGCCTGATCATACTCAGCCCAATCAACCTTCGGGGTCGAAGTGCGCGATGAAGAAGGAGAAATGTTAACCATCTTATAGCCGACTATCTCGACCGAGCTAGAGTCAGATTGGTCGAGGTCTCTATCAATCAATTTGTCGAGTGTGTCAGGCGAAGAACCGAAATCGGAAGCTAGAAGAAAAAGAATCAAAAAGAAAAGATCAGGCAGGATGAAACAAAATCAAGCAAAGTGCAGTCGACTCGGTTAAGTCGACGGAAGTACAGAATGGAAGAAGACGGATGTTGGAAAGAATCGACTTGATAAAGCTGACAACTGGTTGCGGGCTATAGCCCAGCCACACGTTAACAGCTAACTAAATTAAAAGATGTATGCACAAGATTCAACACCAAATCTTCAAGAAAAAAAATTCGAAGAACGCAAAGAACACGAAGAACACCCAGAGATGTAAAAAAAAAAAAAACTCTCAAAGAACAAAGAAAAACAAAAGAATAAAGAATAGAATATTAGAGAGAATAAGCACTTACCGATGTTGCTCATGATGACCCGAAAGATTGATTCAAAACGCCGGGATAACAGGGAAGGTCGCCGGAGAAGCTCGGACTATCAGGTCGCCGGAGTTGCAAAGAAATTGGGTAGAAGTGAAAAAGGTTTAAAGAGAAAATCAATCATACTTATAGAAGATAAGATGAATGTTAGCCATTGGATTGATAAGGAAACCAACGGTCGTGATGAGACACAGAATACGAGGAGTCAGCGGTTGATGGGTCACGCCTCACTCATAGGATTTAAAATTTGAAATTTCGAAGAAAATAAAAGAGCGCCAGCGTCAGATTCACCTTGAAAAAATAGCCATTAACAGAGAGAATCAGACATTCCAAAGACGGGAAGAAGTAACGATCGACCCCTCTTCA
>CACSLK010010315.1:10971-22323 GCA_902706635.1 Striga hermonthica
AAATACTTTCTCTTAATAAGTGTAAGAGAAAAATAAATTATTTACTAATAATAACTAATAATTAAATGTATGTAAATAACTCATAATAGGAACTTGTTATTCCTTTTTATTAGACATTGAAAATAGAATTATACATTATAAGAGAAAAAATATGGCAAATTTGGGGAAAAAGAGAATAACATAATTAAAATTAAACAACTAATATTTTTGTGAACACTCAACACATAATTTAGTAGTAAGTCAACTGATAAATAAATTTGGCAAAATCGATTATTTTTTTTTTTTTAACAAATTAACAAAAGTTGGATACAACTGTTTGAAACAAGTCTTTAGCGGGCAAGGCTAGATAGTATTTTAGTACTTACTATTTAAAACACATATTAGAACAAAAGGAAACACTTTTTTTTTCCTATTTATTATTTGTAACAAAATTCAAATAATAATATTTTAATTAGCCATTTTTTTGTAACATTCTTAGTATTCACAAACTTTTTTTCTAGATACAATATTATTTGTTCATTATTATTATTAAATTATTTATCATTATTATAAAAAAACAAGTAAGATGTATAAGGTTCTCAAATCTCCCTGTATCTCGATAAAAATTTATGCAATTTTTCACCATCTACGGATTCAAAGTCTTGTATCAACTATCCACCAAGCTTTGCAAGAATCTTCTATGTCATCAACCCTTGTATCTACTTCTATATCATTCTGGGGCCAGGTATTCAAGGTTTTTCCAATTATTGCTCAATCATCTTTTTTGTTTGTCTGCTCAGGATCATCATTGCTTAGGAACTATAATTTTTTTTATTTTTTCTCTTTATCTCTCTACAGATTTTGTAAAACAAACTTGTTTGTTATGTTTGGAGAAAGATTTTTGCACTTCGAGCTCTACATACTTGATTCACCAATTCATTTTTAACAATAGTTATAAAAAATTGTATGTGAAAGACTCATTTATTCTATTTAGAATGTATTGTTTATTTTTAATTCTAACATAGCGAATTGTTTTTTAAAAATTTCTCATGTTAAAATATAACTTATTGATGTGGTACACTTTTCATCAGGATGGATAATGGAGAATAGTGGAAGTTCGTGGTTCAATTTATTACTCTCTAGTAATGAGTATGCTGAAGGAGTGGAATCTTATTTAGATTTTGCATTTTCGACTCAGACTCAAGGAGATCAGATTAGTTGCCCGTGCAATAGTGTTATCATCATTTCTGGCATAGCAAAAATGAAATCTATAATCATCTGATTGCTAATGGAGTCAGATCATAAATGAATGAATGTCATCTGAACGAGAAAGACATTTCATCTATGTTAAATAAATAGAAGAATGATAATAATCATGACAAAGGCATGTCTGATGTCATGGAAAATTTGTTATATGATACTCACATGGATATAGTAGATACATTTTCGGGAAAAAGCCAAGAAGAGATTGAAGATAATGCCAATGCAGAGGCTAAGAAGTTCTTTAAATTGTTTGAGGATGGCAAACAAGCAGTGTATCCTGTAGGGTGTAAATCCTTTTTAAAAGTATCATTTCTCATCCGTTTATTCCTTTTCAAATGTGTTCATGGTCTAAGTAATACGACATTTTCTGATCTTCTCGAAATTATTCGAGAACTGATTCTCGAAGTCAAATTGCCTAACTTTTTAAATAAAGCCAAGAAGTTGGTGAAGGACTTGGATTTTCATTATCAGAAAATTGATGCATGTCGTAATGATTGTATGTTGTTCTGGAAAGAGTATGGAAGTGACACATTTTGTCATGTTTGTCATGCTTCGAGGTGGAATGAAACTGAAATGGAGTTTAGAGACAGTGAAAATCATCCATCTGAAAACCCTCGAAACATTCCAGCAAAAGTAGTTTGGCACTTTCCTTTAAAACCTAGGCTTCAGAGGTTGTTTATGTGTTTTGAAATAGCTAATTATGTGAGATGGCATGAGGAGAAAAGGATAAAGGATGAGAATTTAAGACATCCAGCAAATGGCAAAGCTTGGAGAGGTTTCGATTATTTATATCCACGCTTTGCTCAAGAAACTCGGAATGTGAGGTTAGGACTAGCAAGTGATGGATTTAACCCAATTCGAACTATGATCACTTCGCATAGTACATGGCCAGTTGTTTTAATTAACTACAATCTACCTCCTTGGTTATTTTCAAAGTCAGAGTATCTTATATTATCCTTAATTATTCCAGGGCCACATTCCCCATGTAATGACATTGATGTTTACCTTCGATCGTTAGAGGAACGGCTAAAAGATTTGTGGGAGTTTGTTATATAGACATATGATGTGTCAAAGCACCAAGTGTTTTGTAACGCCCCACTTTTATTTACCGAAAATCAGAATAAATTTTTTGAACTTATTCCAAAAACAATATTTGAGGCGCTACTCATTTTCAGACAATAATCAATACTAAACACATCCTCAAGACTCAACAATAATCAATACTCATAATCTATATGAGAATCCTAATAATCAATCATAATCCAAGGGAAATAACCCCTATCAATAATTCAATAATCCAGTACTATCGAAAAGCAATAATCGATAATAACACAATAATATCCAAGTTCAGTTCAAAGCGGAAGCATTTATTCAAATTAAAGACCACCACTCGCATCCCCTCCGTCGTGCCGCTCTATCTAACCTGCATTCATGAAGAGCAGGTGGGGATGAGCACAAAGGAAACAGTAGTGCTCACTGCTATACCATAAATGTTAATGTCAATAATCAACAGTAATCAATAATCAAAAGGTATGGTCTCAGCATGTATACGAAGCAATAATCTATCCCATTCTCCCATCAATAATACAATAATCAGACTCATGTGCACACCTACACATAGACTACTGCTGACTATATATCGAATGCCCTTCGGTCCTACATCGAGTGCCAGCCAGTAGGAGTAAACCACCCCACCGGCCAAGGTCTTGCCTTGGACTTACCAATGAGGATCACCGGTCGAGGGACCTAAGCCCTGGTCTTACGGCTTCTCAAGGGAGACTACCCGAAGGTACGTTCTATAGCTATGGGGACAACCGTCCGGTGATCGATATAGCTCACACTGAAGACTACATGATTCACATGTATACCATGATCATACCACAATTGAAACAGTAATAACATTTAAGGCATAGAAAATTTTCAAATTAAACCCACCTGGTAATTCGGTAGAAAATTGCACACAAAAGCAAGTACGTATGATGAGGCTCAACTCCTCAAACACCTACATTTAAGCGAGATAATTTATCAATAATCTATCTCACTACTCGAATTTAACATAAAACCCCCTACTTAATAAAATTAAGACTTAAGGGTTTTAATTGGATTTTTCGTGGACTTGAAACTCTCTCTTTTTTTGCAAAAATAGGACTCGAAAAATTAATTTGGAGTCTCAGAACTGAAAATAATTATTAAAATCAAAATTGGTATTAAAAACAAGCTTCCGGAACTCAAATAGGCTTAAAAAGACAACTGGGCCGAGCTACCAAGGTTCTGGGCTAATTGGGTCGCACAAAGAGGGAGTTAGGCCGGAAATTTGGGCCTGAAAAGGGCTGGGGAAATGCGGGCCTCACTGGGCTAATCGTGGGCTGGAGGGAGAGATGGGATCGGGCCACGCGGGCTGGTTTCGGGCCTTATGGCCCGCGCGCCTGAGGCTGGCTATTTAAAAAAATGCCTTCTACATAGAGGGATACGGGTTCGAACACGCGACCTCGCGTAGAGAATAGTGAACATAAGACCACTGCGCCACTAGCTTGGATTCAACAAATTACAAGCCTGACACTTATAATTGAAACTGAAAAACTGTATAGAGGCTGGAATAAAAAAAATACAGAGACTGCAAATGACAGTAAATTTACGAACAAATTCGCACAATCCCACTGCAACTAAGTTTCGGAAAAATTCGTACATATTTATCAGAGCTTGAAATATCTCAAATAAAGTTTATTTGTTCGAAAAGAACGAAACGACAACACACAGTTCAAACGAATGAACAACACGGCCACGGTAAAGCTCGAACGATAATACGAGACTCCGAAATCAAACGAATTACACACAGCTGCAACGAGACTCACTTATACGATAAACGAGAGTTCCAATCATTCCCGAATAATCTACGAACAATAAGATATATGATCCAATAATTAAATCGAACAATTTAACGAGAAATTGATTCGACGAATACGATATAATCAACGAATATACACGAGCACAAAAATATAACGGGGTTCGCCGAATACCTCTCTTCAGGAATAGACGCGCTCAGTTGAAGATCGAACGATGGAAGCGAACTGGAACTTCGAAAGCCCAAAACTCCGATCAATCTACGACGACTAAGATTTTTTGAAATCCTCGAGGATCGTCAACGGCTCACTGAGGGTCTCAAGGAGACACTGGAATTCGACGACTAACAGAAAATTTATGAGGAGGACGTCGGTGGCAGAAGCTCGACGAACGGGGTTGACGGGAAACAATGGCGGACGGCGGTGGTTGCAGGCTCTCACTTCGATGGATGGCTCAACCTCAGCTATGGAACACGATGTTTTGATGAGGGGACGCTGGCGACTGATTTCTCAAATAGGGAGGGTGAACTCACCGGGATTCAGGTACGCGGTTCTCTCTTTTTTTTTTCGCTGCGATTAAATAGAGAGAGAGAGATAGGAGACATTTTGAATTTCTGAGGGATCGAACGAGGAGAAGGCAATGGCCATGTCTTATGAAGATGTGGGAAGATGTCGTTGATCTTGAGAGATTCTTGGGAAAGTGCGTTGATGAGCGGTTCAAATGATTCGAATGTACAGATAAGGGGAAGACCGAAATATTATCTGCTCATAATATAGGGGAATTTTCATATCTCCTACATACACGATTAATATAAAAGTGACCCATTTGTTTAGATATTTGGGTTGAATGAATCAATTATGGATTTTGGGCCAAAATTACTTGCAACCAAAATGGCCCAAAGAAATTACAAAGATTTAGGCTAAAAATATAGATCACTAATTGGGCCGGGGGAAATCCTCTCGGTTTCAATACTTAACGGATAATCGAGGCTCGTTACAACGCGATGATAATTAAAATAAAACCAAGTTATATGTATATAAACACATAATATTTATTATTAATATATTTTAATCACATAAATCCAAATAGGCGAATTAGACATTTATATAAATATTTAATAAATAATAATAATAATAACTATGACAATATTCAAATAGGCAAATAGACAAGTAATAACAAACAATAAGGTAAATAGTGATATTAATAATTAATCAATATTCAATAACTATCTCGAATAATCTATAATCAATCGGGATATTACATGTTTCATATGCATCCCTCTTTACAGTCGACAACAAATGCCCTGGCTATGCCGTGTTGTCTGGTTGAAGCACGAAGGTAAAGTTTGCATGTTCTTGTTGCCACTATGAAACAAATCATTTATACTTGAAGCATAGTAAAAATCATGATAAATGGGACATTGTAGATTTTTGGATGTAGATCATCGTTGGCCCAATGATAGAAAATCTTTCAATGGAAAAATAGAGAAAAAGGTAGCTCCAAATCTTTTAACAGATGGTGAAATCTTATTTTTATTGAAGAATTTCGAAAATAAATTTGGCAAAATGCAACCGAAAATGAAAACTGAAAATTTTCCATGAAGAAAGAAGTTTTGTTTCATCAGTTGGTCGTATTGGGATCATATTTTATCTCGCCATCATTTAAATCCTATGCATATAGAGAAAAATATTATTGAAGTGTGTTGGGGACTTTGTTAGACATTCCTGGAAAAACAAAAGATCAAAATATGGCTAGATTGGATTTGAAAGAAATGGGGATTAGAGCCTCACTAGATCCTGTAAAGTCTAGCAATGAGCGGTGTTTGCTACCAAAAGCATGTTTTCATGACAACGGAAGAGAAGGTATTATTGTGAGGTTTTGAAAAAGGCAAAACTACCACAAGCATTTGCATCAGATATTTCTCGTTGTGTCCAAATGAAAGAATTAGAAATATCAGGTTATAAAAGTCATGACCCATACATTATGATGCAACATTTACTTCAAGTTGCAGTACGTAAAACAATGCCGAAGCACGTGGCTCTTGCTTTGATAAGCTTGGTGTTTATTGTGTTTTTGTGCTTATTTTAGTGTTTTATGTGCTTTAGTTTAGTCTTTTTGGGTTTGTTTTAGTATCGACCGATCCAGTTTATCGTGTTTCGGGCATTTTTTCTCTCGTTTTATGTTTTTGTGGTTCGGCGTACTTTCTTGTCTTTTTGGTGTTGTTTAGGTCAACACTATTAGAGTTTAGAAAGACGAGCCATTTCTAAGACATTTTCGAGCTTTTCGAACCATGTGCAAGTCACGCGAACCATTTCCGAGTTGTTCCAAGCATACTTTATAATTGCATGGTGATATCGATATGCGCATCTTAAGACGAGGAGAAAAATATTTTAGGAGCGTGGGTCAAATTTCAAGCCAATTGCATGGTGATATCGATTTGCGCCTCAAGGGATCACCGGGACCATTTCCAGCGCCTTGATCCCGCGCCCGCGAGTGGCCGCTTGAGCCGGCAAGCCGCGCCTGCCTCGAGTGTCCCTTCTGCGTGCGCGAAATCCTTGCCAGCTCACGAGTGTCGCCTAGCCAGCTGCTTCCCGCGAGTGTCCCTTCCCCCCGCTTGAACTCCATGCTAGTTCGTGAGTGTCGCTGTTGTGAATATTTTTACTGGAGTGGAATCGAAAGATTTGTTCCCCGGGTCGTGTCTCTCGAGGAAGGTTAGCTGGAATATCCTGTTCGTTTATTCATATACGAAAAGGAAAAATTCCTAAACATTCTAATTCAGATGAAAGGTTGGTTTTTAATTATCAACTACTGCAGAGATTTAAATAAAGCAATAAAAATAGCATGCGAAGACGAATAACAAATAGGATTTAAGGAGTTAAGGAGTCGGGGATATCTGTTTTGGTTCAAAATGCAATTATCGGGCAAGTGCTTGTTCGGTTAAGTGATTTGAATAACCTATCGTTCATGTATTCATCCTTAGTAAATTTTCGAGAACAATCTTGAACGACAAATTAACAATCCATTTAACGACTAGGAAATACAGTTACTAAGAAGCCTAGTTCATACAAGCATATTTTGACCGACTCCTCCCCTTTCGCTTCTAAGAGTCGATTAAAGTATACTAGAAGGTTGTTAATCAACTAGCCCGTTTAGAATTCCTATCATCATGCACGAATTAATCAAATCCAATCAAAACAATTGCGAGTTGAAGTGTCACCCTGCAACAATTCTCAAAACTCAAGAACAATGATCGAAAACCCTAGAAAAAGATTAACTCGCACGAATTGAACAATCTTAAGCCCGACAATCACAAATGATTCCAAAACATCAATCCCATATTCCTAGCATAAGGATTTAGCTACGCATGATTGAATTAACACAAGCAATTTTACAAATCAAGACAAACATGTTCATGTATTAAAGGAATAGAAAGTCTTTTGATTAATGGAAATTGAATGATAATCCGATGAACAAGATTAATCCAAAAGCAATAGCAAAATCCAAGATAAAATTTTTGTTCTCCGTTCAAAATGATGGAAAGAAAGTGAAAAACACACGAAAATAAGATGGGAGTAGGGTTTTCATGTTCTGGCGTAAGAAATAGATATCCCGGTCGAAGTCGAAATTTTGTATTTATAAGCCATCGGGGCTCTCGGGCGCGAGGGGTCTTCACGACGTAGGGCCTGGATCTGCCGCGGCGCAGCGCTGCAACACGGCGCAGAAGGGTGGTGCATCGCGGCGTGGAAAACTCAACGGCACGGCAAGGCGGAATGCTTGAAGTCTCTGTCGATCTCGTGGTGGTGTCGCGGCACGGCAGGCGTCTTCTTCACGGTGCGAGGAGTAGTGCGGTGCAGTAGAGGTGTGCTGGGAGCGTGCTTCACGCCGTGGCGGCATGATCGCAGCGCGGCGGGTGTATTCACGGTGCGAGGAGAAGCGCGGCACGACAATTGAATTTCTGGGACCTCTGTCCATCTCGTGGCGTCGGCACGGTGCGTTGAGGGTCAGATTGGCACGGCGGGGCCTGGCACGGCGCGACGCCTGGGAGTGTCATGGTCTTTGTCGCACGACCTTACGTTTTGGACTCGTATATACTCGTCTGGACTCGGAATCTGATTCTGTTTTCTTTCGTGTGATGCCCACGAACTCTTCTATTTGATTACATTGTCTCGACTAATATTTTCCTGAAATCTTAATTTCCCGAAACTTCCAACCTGCACACCAACGACAACGAAAAACCAAAAAAACACAAGAAAGACCAAAATAAAGCAAAACACGAAATAAACCATAAAATAAACTAAAACTCATCTAAATGACCCAAAATGGGGGAAAAGAAAGACAAAAAATAACGAAAAACACAACAAAAATGGGACAGACAGTCGCCCTGCCAGCTGCTGCCCGCGAGTGTTCCTGCCGCGCGCGCAAACTTCAGCTAGCTCGCGAGTGCAGAGGTTTGCTGCCAGGCAGCAAGTTCTCCCTTCGCCCCCGCGAGTCTCCCTACCCCGCGAGTGCCGAGGTGCACTGCCATGCTCGCGAGTCTGCGCCCGCGCCCCTGAATTCCCATGCCACCCGCGAGTACTGCCTTGCTCGCAAGTTCGACCTAACCTGCGAGTTAAGATCATTTAATGTGTGTGTTTTAGTGTCTGTTTGTGGTGTAACTATAAATCGATATTGTGCTTTGTATTTTTGAACAACTCCCTCATTTCCCAAAATTTTGACGTTGTGCTTTGTATTTTTAAGTTGGGAAATCCTCTCTATTTTCTCTTTTTTCTTTTTATTAGAACGCTCGTGTTCGGTTACCTAGGATCACTATGATAGCATGATTTCTCTTTGTTTGTTTTTGTTTTCTTGAATTATGGATACTCCGTGGTACCAAAGTTTCGATCTTTCTCTCTATATTTGCATTTTACATCATTTGCTCTGAGATTCTTAGTTTAATTTCGTGCAATCAATTCCTATCAAGCGAGTAGAATGTGTAGGACCCTATTTTTGGTTATGTGATTTTGACAACTAGGAAGTGAACGAAGCTCCGAACAACCTTCCATTGATAACGACCCGAGTTGGGTAGCTTAGTTACCATGTAACGTCCCGTTTTATTTTAAAGAGTTACCGAATTTATTAATAAAAATCAGAGTACATTTTTCGCGAAATATTAAATTTAAAACTTTAAACCTTAAAGGGCGCTACTTAACTACCAACAAAAATAACAATTAAAAACAAACACCAGAACCTACACATGTATTTCTAACAACATAATAATCAAACCCAGATATAATAAGTTTCCAAAACCAAATTCAAAAGGTTTCAAACATAATCCCATCAACATGTTCAAATATTTAGGCGGAAACATCATAATCCATCAATAACAATTCATCATGAAATAATAAATGCAGAAGCAAAGATATAACGATCCAATGACCACCACTTGCTCGACTCTCACTGTCTCCGCCAACCTTGCTCAAACTAAAGATAGGAAGAGGAAACAAGAGTACAGAACAAACAATGGGAGTGAGCAAAACCACTTTGCTCACCAATATCGCATTAGTCTATCTCGCATAAAGATCCAAAACCATAAATAGATTATGCATAGAATCCAGGTCTAACTCCCTATTCGGCCCTATCGCAAAACCTCCTATGTACATACAGCAACCTTCCGATCGTCTTATTGCCAAGGAGTAACCGGAAACCTTCCCTCCCTAGCTCGACATAGGCAAAGGGATCCTTTCCAGGAGATAGTGGAGCCAAAAGGACCCCCCCGAACTTCACACGGATCAGGGCGTCACCCCCCGAAACTCACACACGGATCAGGTGACCTCACACTGTTTTTGCATTCATCAAAGACACTATAGGCGAGACGCCCCTGGCGGTGTAACACACTAGACTAGGGTTCTCAGGCATACTAAAGTTATCGAGACGAACATTTATACGAAATAACGAAATGCGATAATTATAGATACACAAACTGTACCCACCTGGAAATAGCAATTAACACAAAAGGCGAGGCTCGATAATTGGAGAGGTCAACACCTCAAAGCACCTACACGAAATAAGATAGCCTCCCGATTACTAATAATCCAAACAAACACATAGACTTAGTTGAAACGTTTCAACTAAGTGGCTCGTGGAAAATCTCGTGGAATTATGGAACATTGACTCGACTCGGGACCAAGTATGGGGAAATCCAATTAATAGTTGACCAAGTCAAACAACCAGTCAAAGGTCAACTAAGGTAAAAAAAAACTAAGGAAAAAGTCCGAAAATCGGATTACGACTTGGCTCACGCGGGGGCAGGGCGCTGTCGGCACTACTTAGGCTTCTTCTCCGTTATCTCATTATCCAACCGCGAGTTTGACTCCAAAATTTAAACACATAATATGTATTCATCACAAAATAACATGCAAGAAGAATTATGCTCAAAATTTACATTTTAACAAAACGACCGGGACTTAACAAAAGTCGACACATGAAGCACGTTAACATGAAGTCTAAGAAAGTGAATGAATCATTACATAAGTTTTTAAGACATAGAAAGGCATTTGACAAGAGGAGAATTACAAAGTTTCAGCCTTGAAATCTAACCTTGCGTTTTTATTAGATGAATGCAAATTTTCAGCATAATCGGGACATGAATTTAAAGTCTGGTCATATGAATAATTCAAGACCTCAAATATTTATCAAAAATATTACATCATGCAAAGGACAACATATAAAAATTTCAGAC
Organism: Striga hermonthica; assembly: GCA_902706635.1. Taxonomy (NCBI): domain Eukaryota; kingdom Viridiplantae; phylum Streptophyta; class Magnoliopsida; order Lamiales; family Orobanchaceae; genus Striga; species Striga hermonthica. The sequence goes on from CACSLK010010315.1 coordinate 21,773, forward strand.
TTAAATCATAAACATGTGATTTATGAAAATTAAAACAAATTTCAGCCAAAAAGGCGATTTTCACGAAACATCAACAAAAAGAATTCGACAATTTCTTAAACTTTTACTGTATCAAATATCACATAAAATAAGCATAATAACCAAGTTTCATACATTTATAATGAAAATCCAATTTTATATGATTTATCGAACATTCTACAAATGAACCTTTAATTATTTATCCTATCAAATCAACTGTAACAATTTTGAAATTTTAACACGAGGTCAATATATATCACAGTAACAATATATTAAAAAAATCAGAATTTTTAGACATTCGAGCGAATTATCATGATTTTTTTAAGATTCAGCAGGCACATAATATATAAAAATGCATATTTCTCAAAATACAAGTCCGATTTACACAAGACCAAAGTCATTGTGTTGAGGACAAAAAGTTGTTCTATAAACCAGGAAATTTCCACGAAATACATTTAAATGCTAAGGATTTCATATTTAAACCCTAAGATCTAAATTTCTACAAAATACATAATGCAAATTTTACACATAAA
>CACSLK010010315.1:31178-42614 GCA_902706635.1 Striga hermonthica
CTTTACTTGATGAACTAACAAGGTATCGAGGCGTGCACCCCGTGTGCACATGTTCGGCGTTAAGCCAAACCCCCGAGTAAACCTGAACTTTTATCGAACAACCTCAAGGAATTGATCATTATATACTATTTAAAGCTTATTGAGACTAGGGTTATTCGAACAATTCCGTTCATAACACAAGATACACGAAATGGCATTCAATCGGCCCGTAGGCATGAACTTCGTGTATAGTTCACTTTCTTGAGCCAATTCACGAACCAATCTTCAACTTATCTCGACTAACATGAAATAACTGAACTAACCCGGACCCGAAATTTAACTGAAAATTTAATACTTAAACATATGAAGGTTGAATTTACATAAATTGCTCGGAGGCTCTAAATGATATTACCGAGGGCAAAATGAGACTAAACATGATCTTAGACGCATGATTTGAACTTAACTTACTAATGAAGATCATAAACATTAAGAGAGGGTTACAAAAATTTATACCCTTTCAATTGCTTGGACAATAATACATGACTTGCGACCATTCGGGCCGTTCGGTAGCGTTCATGACTTCTCTCGGCAATAGCTAATTCTTACACTACTTACTCTTCCTTACTATAAACTCACGATTATTTCTATCTCAAAATAATGATAACCTAACACTTGGGGATTGAACAATTATGCTCAACTATTTTACTCACTCTCGGAAAAATTAAAGAATTAGTGCACCAAGGAAAGAGTTTAATGTCAATATCTGTAAAACCCCTCTCTCCACCAACGCTAGACATATAAATATACATTGAAGGAGTTTGGGAAGCATGAGATGGAAGTTTAAATAAACACGTGGCCTTAAATTTAGCTTTGGTGGCATGCATGGTGTTTGGTCATAGCATGAGGTGTCGAACTCTCATAACTTACTTAAACTTAACTTATGCATGATATAAAACGTGCGTGCATGCACGAGACTTTGCTCCTTAGTGCAAAATTCGAAAGTTAAAGCTTAATTAAGCATGATTAATACTAAGCTAAACATGATTAATCTCATAATTAATCCTCATTAATGTTAATTAATCTTAATTAACATTAAGTTAATCATGATTATTTTAAGCTAATCTCGATTAATTAGCCTAAACATGATTAAGTTAATTAAGCAAGGGTTAATGACCATTACTTAATTAATGATGGACGGTGTACTAATGTGAACACACCGCTGTATAGGAAAACTGAACTTGACATAAGAAACTTTAACTGAATTAATTATCGGAAATTTATTCCGAACATGAACATGACATTCGAAACTTAATTCGAACATTCTTGATTTGGACGATTAATCCGAATAATGATATTTCGAATAATTCGTCAACTTAACTTATTAATTCCGAACTCCGTAAATAAAGAAGCGAATCGGAATTAAATCTGAAACTCATTCGGTTATTCAACCGAATAACACATCGACTAATAGTCGAACTTGGAATTTGACTGACTGAATTGCTTGAACTTGCACATGAACATGATTATTTATTAACAAAGGCTAGCTTAATATTAAAAGCTAGTATTTTCCTTTATTAATAAAACTCGGGGTGTTACAATAACAATAGACTACTGCCGAGCTATATACCGAACGCCTTCTTTGAAGGCCTTACAACGAGTGCCCGGCCAGCAGGAGCAATAATCCACCCCGAATGCCAAAACTTTCGCCTTGGCCTTACATACGAGGATCACCAGCCAAGGCTCACGCCCTATCTGTCAACAATAATAAAGGAGACTACCCGAAGGTACGTTCTATAGCTACGGGGATAACCGTTCGACGGCCAATATAGCTACAATCGAAGGCTACATGGTTCACATGCATACATTGATCATACTACAACGAAAACAATTAATTAAGGCATAGTAAATTTTACAATTACAACCACCTGGAAATTTCGGTAGATAATGACACAGAAAAGCAAGCACGTAGGATGAAGCTCGACTCCTCAAACACCTACATTTAATGAGATAATTGATCAATAATTTATCCCACTACTCGAATTTAACATAAAACCCATAAATTAAGATTTACGGGTTTTTAATCGGATTTTTCGTGGACTTGGAACTCTCTCATTTTTATAAAATAGGACTCGGAGCATTAATTTGGAGTCTCGGGACTTAAAATAATTTCTACAAATTTTTCTCATTTGAATAAAAATAATAAAAAATTTAAAATCGAAATTAGTACTAAAAACGGGTTCTGAAACTCAAAATTAAGCCAAAAAGCCAATTGGGCCGCGCTGAAATTAATCTACCGCGAAAATGGGCTCATATATGCGAAATTGGGCCGAAATAATGGTCTGGCCCAATTGCTGAAGGATGAAGATAGGCGGGCTGGGGTTCGGGCCGCGCGGCCCGATGTGTGGGCTCGCGGGCTATGAAGCCCGCTCTGCTGGAAAATTAGGCCAAAAATAAATGACCAAGGGCAGTTTCGATCCCCAGACCTCACCCAAAGAAACATGGGCCAGAACCACTGCACCATATGCGCTGGATGTTAATTATTATGAAACTGTTTTACTTAATTGAAAAAAAATACTTGCAAACTACCGAACATAAAACTGAGACACAAAAAAAAGAACTCGAACAGAGTTTCATCTGCGAACAGGCTGGGTAAAAATTTCGACCAATTTCGACGACAACCTATCTAACGACAACTGGATTCGAGATATTATCAAGAATACATACTTCAGAGTTCAAAATATTTATAAATATCGTTTTTATATATATATATTTAAAAAAAAAAAGGAACGACATCAAACGGTTTCGAAAACGAACGAATCAACATATCAATGACGGTCAGGCTCGAAACCACAGATAAAGACTCTGAAATAACACGATATCGTCACAGAAATTAAAGAGCTCGATTTATACAATAAACGAGAGTTCTGATTATTCCCGAAATTCATGAACAACACGACCAATAATGAACCGACAACAAACCGAGAATAAACAAATATCGATTTCAACCAACGACACTCGAAACACCGAAACATGAAATAATCGAACAATATCAAATCCAAAACAATGAGTAACAATTGGATTTTTATTGAAAAGTACCTTCCTTCGGAACTACAAGATCGGATGAAGAAGGGTTCGGATTAAAGGCCTCGGTTCTTCTCGCTGCTAATCACTTTTGGTTTCGGGGCTGGTGATTCACTCCAGAGAGCTGATCACGGATATGCTGCGGATCACCGGAGAAGAAAAGCTGTAATGGTGGCTAGCGATCTCCTTCTCGCGCGATGGAGTGATGGCGGAAGATTGTGATGATCAAAGATGCGTGGTGATGATGGTGGCGCAAGATGATTCAGAGAGGGAGAGATGGAGATTAATCAATCACGAGAGGGATATGGCAGAGATAGATAAGGGCGTGAGGGAGAAGAGGAATCGGTTTATGAGGAGAGAAAGAGATATTTTTTAACGGTTCAATATCTATTAGCATTAAGACCAAAATTAACAAATGATAATGAGGAGATTAATTTCCTAATTTAAATGGCCATAAAATTAAAAGGTCGGTTATGGATCATGACCGGCTCGGCTGCGGGCTCATGGTTTTCGACCGGACTTTCTCGTTCCATATTTACGATATTCGAGTCTCGGTTTGATTGACGATAATTAAAATAAAACCGGAACATAAATATTTATATATATATATAATACACAATAATTATTAATATATAATAATCATATATAATATACACAAATAACATTTATTTAAAACTAATAATATGCATTTAGACATTTAATAACATTTAGGCATTTAGCACTAATAATAATAATCATAACAATAATAATAATAGTAATAATAATAATAATACTAATAATAATAATAATAACACCAATAATCAATTAGGCAATTAGACATTAAGTATAAATAATAATAACAATAATGCAAAATAATTAATCTCAAATAATCCATAATCAACCGGGGTATTACACAAAACTTCCCCACGAAATATGATCAAGGTAGCTTGACGTTTCATACGTGACGAAATTAGACTTCTAAGCTTTGGAGTCGGGCCCGCACCTCTTTCTTGCCTTAAAAGCTTTGACTGCTTGAAGGATCCAAGTCGTTGAAACACAGAATGTTTGCCTTTTGACTTCCACACCGGACCGAGTCTTTGAACTACCGACACTCTTTTCTCTTTCTTTTCATCGTCAGAAGACGAGAACTCTCATGCCGAGACATGATTTGCATTTGCTCTCTTGATGGCGATTCTAATTGGACTCGGCGTCACATATCCAAGACCTGCCCGGTTGTGCTTTAGTTGTTGAGGTATGAGCTTTCCCAAAGAGCGACTTTTTTTAGGGTTGTATCCTACTTTGACGAGAAGCCTGTAGGATTTTTGATCAAAACACTTAGAGTTCTTCAATCCTTCACATGCTATGCCACAGCTCCTTTGCTTGGACGAACAAACTCCATGGGTGGTTGGGAGATAGGTTTCCTGTCATTTACCTTTGGCAGCAACAATACTAACTCTTTTAGAGAGTTTTCTACATTTTCAATTTTTGGATCTTAGCTTTTGGATCCTTTTTGCTGCTTAGACAGGACTTTCTCAACTAGTTTTGCATCTTTGAAATAGTACTTGGCATCAGCAAAATGAGTTTCAGCCTCCGTAAAAGGTTTATCATCGCCAAGCACGGTCTTCACAATGTTATTTTTGCAGTATTTAAAGCATTGATGCCATGTTGACGGAACTACGCCATTCTCATGAAGCCACAGACGACCAAGAAGCATGTTGTAAGAAGTCTTTGCATCGATAACATAGAACATTACGGTCGATTCTATCTTCCATCAACAACCTCAACCTTATGATGCCAAGAGCTCTTTGCCCCCCTTGGTTAAAGCCTTGAATCATCAGTCGGCTATTACCAAGTTCTTCGGTAGTCATCCCTAACTCTTTCAGCGTACGAAGAGGCAAGATGTTGACTACTGATCCTCCATCAATCAATATTCGGTTCACCTTTTACTCTTGCACATAGACAGGAACGAACAACAGTCTGTTATGAGGCTTAGAACCAAGCAGCAAATCTTCATCAGTAAAGACCATCATGGAATCATTACCAACATGGGGGTTTTCAACCTCAGGCAGATTGTTTTCTTCTAGCAGAGCTTCGTGCTCATTTGTCATGTTGCAAGCTTCGCTTATATGATTAGCAGTTACACTACTTTCTTCAAGTGAGATTTTTCCTTGGTGTGTCAGCTACATAATCTTGTCCTTGAATACAAAGCAATCATGAAATGGATGCCCTACAAGACGATGGTATTTGCAATATTTTGGGTTGTTCACCCTGTCGGCTTCTTCAGGACGCTTCATCTCAGGTAGCTCAATGAGTTTTGCTTACCGCCTTTCCTTTGGTCATATCTATCCTTGGAACCTTGGGGTTTTTGGATCGGTGACCCATTAGCTCCGCTTGCGGCCATGCTTAGTTCTATGTCATGGGCTCGAGTTGCTAGCTCTTCGAATGTTTTCGGTCGAATTCCTTGAAGGATGTAACGAAGACCCAAACTCATACCTTGAATGCACATCCCAATGGCGGAAGCCTCAGACAGACGATCTTTGCAGTTCAGACTTAAGTTCCTCCACCTATTTATGTAGTCAATGACTGGCTCCTTCTTCCACTGTCGAGATGCAGTGAGCTCAATCATGGTGACTGTACGTCTTGTGCTGTAGAAGCGACTAAGAAATTCGTGTTCCATTTGCTCCCAACTATCGATGGAGTTTGCTTCCAAATCAGTGTACCACTCGAATGCAACCCCTTTGAGTGAACGAAAAAACTGCTTAACGAGATGATCGCCATGGGTTCCCGTATCGTTGCATGTCTCAATAAAATGCGCTATATGGGTTGCCCTTGCCATCAAACTGCTGGAACTTAGGAGGTTGATATCCAACAGGCATTCTCAAGCTATCAATCCTTCGGGTATATGGTTTGATGTAACTGTGGGTTGACTTGGAACCACCATCAATCTTATCTTTAATTGTCCCCATGATGAAATCCTTCAGTTGATCAATGGGGATCATTCCCGCAAACGATTGTTGGAATGTTGGAGTTTTCTCTCTTTCTTCATATTGCTCTTGCTTGGACGTTTCAGACTCATCTTGATCTTCAGTTTGTTTGCCCTTCGTGTGGCTTGTTTCAGCCTTGTCCACCTTGTCCATTAGGTTTGAAATTTGAGAGTCTTGCTCTTCAACCTTCTTCGAGAGTGTTGGGTTCTCTTAGGAACGTCGACAATGTGAACATTCAAATCTATCGAATAATAAATCCTAACGCAGCAGAATCTATAGTTAGGATTAGGAATTATGGTTTAAAACTTTTGCCGACTCTGAGACGTTTCTGATTTCCGTTGATGGAGATCGTCTGAACACCAAAGTCTAATGGGTAGCTGGACTTGGCCTTTCTCGATTCTAATCGAGTCGCCAAGGTGCTCCAATCGCTCATCAAGCTCATCGGATCGTCTCAGACCTTCGGTAAGTGAATCGAACTCCTCGGACAGATCGGGAACCATCTTGAACACGAACCAGGGCTTCTGGACTGAGTTGAACCGGTTTGAAGTGCTGCTGGACCACCTGGACCAGTCTGGAACACGCTGGAGTGAGTTGACAGCTTCCTAGGCCCGCTGGACTGCTTCTGGGACGAGTTAATACGCGCTGGGCCACTTTCCACGCTGTTGGGCTTAATGGGCCGCACAAGGTGAGCAACTGGGCCGTGGGAAACACTGCAATTGGGCCGGGACATGCTCATTTGGGCCAAGAGGGCGCTGGCTGTTGCGGGATTCTCGCGGGCTCCAAGCTGTGAGGCACGCGGGCTTTACGGTGCTAACTGATATTTCTTTTGAAGAAGAATCTCTCTCTTTCTTTCTCGCTTAAAGAGCCTGAATTTCTCCAGTCCTTCGGGGAGAAAAACGTGTAAAGCATGTTCAAGAGGTTAGGGGACCTAGTGTATTTATAGGCTACAATAGGGACCTAAAGGAGGTGCTAAATATGGGCTTATTCCTTAAGGTTTTGGAATCCTTATTATCTTCCATCTCCTTTTCCCAACTAGGATAATATTCCTAATAATTAATTACCTTCTAGAAGACTCCATAGTCTCCTAACCCTAGGTAATATTCTAGAAGGAAATAGTCCCATCCTTAGAAAATTATGGAATATAATTAATTCCTAATTCCTAATCTTGGAATTAAATAATAAAACATTCCACCAGAGTAATATTATTGCTCTCCCCATTTAGCTCTGAATTATATTTAATTCATTTCCACTGATTAAATATATTAATCCAATTGATCAATTTATCTCTCCATGTTTAAGATATAACGTCCGTTGATTAATTAAATTACTGAAAAAATAATTAATCAACTTCTTATTCATTTCCGAAACTAGTACCACTCAGATCCTTATTCATTATGCCGGATAACACATCCGCCTGCAGGGCTTGACATAATATTCATTCCTGAGCTTATTTCAGGGATGTCATCAACCCAACCACTGGGACACAGTGACCGTAAATAATTTATAACGGCACATCATATAAACACACTTATTTATCAAAATACCGAGTATGTCATCCTAGCAAAATAGGAATCACCCTTGATAAATCAAATAAATAAGTAATGAATACATATGCCCATTTTATATTATATTACAGCTTAAGAGCACGCATCAATAACTTAAGGTCTAGATTACAACAACGGTCAGTGAGTCTCATAATCTTATCCTTCCGTGGTCCTGTTCAACACCTATCATAAGTGCTAGTGTAATTCTCCAGTCAAAGACCAACTGAATCAAGAATACATTACAAGTATTTTTCTAAGAGGGGTCTCACTGCCTGTCTAGACTGTGAACGAATAGTTTAGTCTTACAAGGAACCGATAGGTGATCTTTTTGTTCGAAACACTTCGAACCACACTATCTCAATGTAAGACAAGGAGTATGATTGCATAAATAACGAAACTGCAAGCATATTTACTTTGACCGAAACATGATGGCCAGATCAAAATGGAATTGATAGAATCTGCAAATTGGAGCTTTTACAGCATACCTCTAACAATCTCCCACTTATGCGTAATAAGCTCATGGCTATTGCTAACCATGATTCTCTTTCAATCTCAATTCTCAAAGAACTGTTGTCCTTTCTGCCATAATCTGACTTCCAATCCTTTAACATGGCCATCATACGATTTCGCTGGTAAGCCAATCCTAAAAGGATTTACCTATTTGTCTACCGATGTAACTAGGCGACAAACAACCACCCTGTCGCAGTCCTTTGCAACGAGCGTATTTGCTCTATGTGTCACTTGCTTTATGAACTAGTGATTCCTCTATGTCTGTAACTGCACCAACTGTCATCACAATCAAATTGTGACCTAACCTGGCTAGACGAGGTTTCACATCTTTAGTTCAATGGCGAATCCAATCTCTACGTCGCTCGCCATTTGGGAAGGGACGTACTGAGTTCATAGTGGAATCCGTCAACGCATCACCGCTTGACATTCCTCTAATCTACTTGGTTCCCACAAGTGAACACAAACCATAAGGTGGTTTTTACTTGTTGTTCATGTCTGATTAGAAATCAGAATCCTTTGTAATCCAAAGGATACTTATAGTTCATCTGGTAACCTTACATATTATCCTTAGCCCTTTTACGGCGCTTGATCTTATGTCCTACCATGAACCATTGCTCCCATCTAGGATTACTTTGATATTTATTAACCATGCAGATAAATATCAGGCCTCATCTATTGCATATACTAGGCTTCCGCTTGCCATGCATATGGACTGCCTCTGTATCATGCAAATAAAATGAGCCTTATGATAGTCTTTACATGAAAATTGGGATAATCACAACATATCTTTCTTGTGATCCTCAATCTCAATAATATCTGTTGATTCCTAATCTTTGATGTACCACTACTTGGATAATCATACCCTTGCATTTGTCAACATATTCACACTGTCTCTAGTGATCAAGATGTTGTCTACGCATAGTACAAAAGTACCACCACGCTTCTATTGCGCCACACACAATGCTCATTTGGTGAATAATCAAATCCACGATTCAAACTTATCAACCAAATGATCGGCCCACCATGGTCCTTTAAATGGACTTTGTCAGCCTACTGACAAAATGCTCTTTAGCCCTTTTCAATGAAAACTTTTGGGTGTTGCCCCGTGGATATTCCTACAAGACTTCCGGTTAAGGAAAATGTCTTGGCAACCGCTTTGCATAACTCATAACTCATATGAATGGCATCAGCTTTAAATTAGGCAACCGGTGAAATAATCAACTCATAATAGATCCCATTCTTTCTGAGTTCGCCATTTCACATCAAGCCTTTCTATGTAAAGACTTAAACACGGCTACTGGTGAAAAACTAACTCATAATAGATCCTTTTCTTTCTGAGTCTGCTATTTCACAATAAGCCTTGTACTAAAGTCTTCACTTATAGATTTCGTCCAATAGCAAGTTTGCTACTTGGTAATTCTATAAGAACCTAGATCTGATAAGAGTCCATGACCCTAAATCAGAAATCATTAAAACTTTGCTAAGTTTATGCATCCTTGTCTTGGATCTCCTCATTGTATAACTAGGGATCGATTCAAGTTTACTAGAGACTAAGTCCGAGACTTTCTCAAAACATGAATTCCATGAACTTGTGATTAATACAGACTGAGTCCAATGACTCTCTTATTATCACGAATGGAGTTGTCTTGCAACCCTCCCACTACAACGAGGTTCCCTCTGCAAAGGTGTATAGCACAAAATACGTGTTGCAGTTTTCCTTGTGGTATCACATTTGTACACTTGGTAATAAAGTTGAACTTTTACCTTTATCTTTCTTTAAAATAATTCTACAAATGAACTTAGTGATTTATTACTTAGTAATCCTCTAAAAATCATACATTCGCGCTAACGAACATATTCCGACTTTTAGTACTATAATAATCCACTCATTTCTCGTTACCATTAAGTATCCCACAAATAGCCTAATTTTTGAACATCCTTTCTAATCCTATTAGTATCAACTTTCTAGCACGTGTGCTGAAATGCTCTGAATCCGAATATGTTCCTGTCAAGGCCTAAGTCTTGTCAACAATTCATTCAGAGTAATGACTACTACACATAGTTAGGATTATGTTCCGAACTTATCCTGCTATTTGCACAACTCCAATACGAAAAAGCAAAATTCATAAAAACTCATCATTGATACAACCAATCTTCTAGAGAGACATTTTCCTTCGGTCTGTTGCATAGTCCTGTTCCAATGAACCAGATGAAACACATTGAAATCAAATCTCAACATCCAATAAGTATTTCTATGATTTTCCAAAAGGTATTAGTCAATACGATTTCAATCATAATGCCACTGATACATTAAACTTGGCATCTTTCCATAACTGCCATTGCACTCTTTCTGTAACGCCCCGTATTTTATTAATAAAAGAAAATACTAGCTTTTAGTTTTAAGCTAGCCTTTGTTAATAAATAATCATGTTCATGTTCAAATTCGAGTTAATCAGCTAGTCATATTCCAAGTTCGACTACTAGTCGATAAATTATTCGGTTTAATTATTTAAGTAACCGAATAAGTTTCCAGATTTAATTCCGATTCATTTATTTAATTAATGAGTTCGGAATTTATTATTCAGTCAGGAATAGCCCGTCAGATTAATAATATAAATCATGTTTTAGTTCCGATATAATAACGTTGTCGATTATTATTTTCGGAATTAATTATTTTCAGTCGAGATTACCCGAAATTCATTCTGACGTTCCGTTTACGTTTGGAATAATTTTGGTAATTAAGCATTATGTTTAATTAAATAATTAAACATAATTTAGTGATTAATTAACAATTAATCACATTTAATAAGCTAAAAAAGCCGTAGCTAACGTGAGTTAAATCCTTATTGCCGTCGGCTTCCTTTCAAGAAGGGAAAATAATTTTGTTCTTCTCCTCTAAGCTCTCACACGTGTAATCACAGGAGGAATTAAGGGGTGATTAATCACCTTAGACCAATTATCATGAAGCAAGTGTCAAGCAAAGTGGAGGCCACCAAATCAATGTTTATCATCCCAACTTATTGTTAGAGGTATGCTATAAAAGCTCCTATTTACAGATTCTATCAATTCCATTTTGATCTGGCCATCATGTTTCGGTCAAAGTACATATGCTTGCAGTTTATTTATTTATGCAATCATACTCTATGTCTTATATTGAGGTAGTGTGGTTCGTAGAGTTTCGAACAGAAAGATCACCTATCGGTTCCTTATAAGACTAAACTATTCGTTTACAGTCTAGACTGGCAATAAGACCCCACTTGGAAAAAGACTGTAGTGTATTCTTGATTCAGTTGGTCTTTGACTAAAGGATTACACTAGCACTTATGTTAAGTGTTGAACAGGACCACGGAAGGATAAGA
>CACSLK010010315.1:54197-66989 GCA_902706635.1 Striga hermonthica
GATCTAAGTTAATCCGTTTATTATTCAAGGTTAAATTTAAATAATGGTAACGGATTTCTTAAGCAATGAATGGTTTTTAGTAGCATCCTGAAAAGGATTTCGCAAATAAATATGTATTATTAAGAAAAGAATTTGCGAAAAATGCGCTCTGATATTTAAGGAAAAGCGGGGTGTTACAGTTATAGGTGTGCACATGAGACCATTATTGAATATTGATAGGAGATGGGACGGTTATTGATTCGTATACATGCTGCGACCATACTTAAATTGTTTTCATTAATTATTGCATAGCGGTGAGCACCTCGACTTTCCTATTGTGCTTATTCCCACCTGCTCTTCATGGATGCAGGTTAGTTTATGCGGCACGGCGGAAGGGATGCGAGTGGTGGTCTTTAATTTGAATAAATGCTTCCGCTTTGAACTAAACTTTGATATTATTTCATTATTATTGATTATTGTTTTCTAGTATTGGAATATTAGAATATTGTTAGGGATTATTTCCCTAGATCATTATTGGATTATTATCGCATTATTGGGATTTTATTATTGTTGATTATGAGTATTGAAAATTGCCGAGTATTGAGAAATTGACGAGTATTGATTATTGTTTTGAAAAAAAAGTAGCGCCTCAAATATTGTTTTTGAAATAAATTTCGAAAAATTTATTCTGATTTTCGGTAAATAAAAGTGGGGCGTTACATTTTGAAAGAAAAAGTGCACACGATCGTCCATACAAGAGTACATGACGATGAAGATGATGATAGAGAAAGTGTCGCTTCGTCTTACTATGCTTGCGGTACTCTTACAACTCCTTGAAATGATGAACGTTCTCTTTACTGGAAGATAGCTTATTTGGTGAGAAAAGGGTATATCACTGGAGTTGATGAAAATGTGCAGACACGACTTGTCACAGGATGAAATGGACGGGTAAGAGCATGTATTGACTTCAAAACTCTTAGTGAGTCAAACGAAGATATTGCTCTTGTGAAACACATCACTATATATGAGGATACTCTAATGGAAGAGGAAGATGCTGAAGACGTACCTCCCGAGCTTGAAGAAGGTGTTAAGGCCACAGTTGATGAACTAAAGAAAATCAACTTGGGTAATGCTGATGATCCTCGCCCGACGTACATCTGTGTCCTGCTAACTGTAGAGAAAGAGAAGGCTTATATAGAACTCCTGAGTGAATTTAAGGATGTGTTTGCATGGTTGTATAAAGAGATGTCTGTATTAGACCCAAAGGTGGCGGTGCATAACTTGTCCGGGAGAAAGGGGCAAAGCCTGTTAAACAAGCACAACGGAGATTCCGACCCAAGTTGATCCCATTAATTGAGGCTGATGTGAATAAACTCATTGAAGTTGGTTTCATTCGAAAAGTCAAATATCCTACGTGGATCTCGAGCATCGTTCCTGTCAGGAAGAAAAATGGCCAAATTCGAGTGTACGTGGATTTTCGAGACCTTAACGAGGCATGTCCCAAGGACGACTTCCCGTTGCCTATAACTAAACTTATAATCGATGCTACGACTGGCCACGAAGCATTGTCTTTTATGGATGGGTCGTCAGGATACAATCAAATACGTATGTCTCTAAAAGACAAAGAGTTGACAGCCTTTCGAACTCCAAATGGTATATACTGCTACAAGGTGATGCCATTCGGCTTGAAGAATGCTGGAGCTATGTATCAAAGGGCAATGCAAAAGATATTTGATGACATACTCCACAAGAACATCAAGTGTTATGTTGATGATGTAGTGGTAAAGTCGAAGAAGCGAGAAGACCACCTACAAGATTTAAGGATGGTTTTTGAACGTCTAAGAAGATATCAACTCAAGATGAATTTGCTAAAGTGTGCATTTGGTGTCAAGTCGGGGAAGTTTCTTGGGTTCATTGTTCGTGACCGTGGAACAGAGATCGAGCAAGCAAAATTCGACGCGATACTAAGGATGCCCGAACCTCGCAACATTCACGAGCTTAAAAGTTTGCAAGGGAAGTTGGCATATCTTCGAAGGTTCATCTCAAACCTAGCCGGACGATGCCAACCTTTTAGTCATCTAATGAAGAAAGGTGTTCCTTTTGAGTGGGATCAATCTAGTACAAATGCTTTTGAAAGCATAAAGGCATATCTAATGAAGTCTCCTGCGTTAGTCACACCGGTGTCTGGTCGTCCTCTTATTCTATACATAGCAGCACAAGAACGCTCTGTTGGAGCTTTGCTGGCTCAATAAAATGACGATGGAAAAAAGAGTGCCTTATATTATTTGAGCAGAACGATGACGTCAAACGAGCCAAACTATTCTCCAATCGAGAAATTTGTTTGGCGTTGATCTTTGCAATTCAAAAGTTGAAGCATTATTTTTAAGCTCATACGGTTCGCCTTGTTTCAAGGGAAAATCCATTGAAGTATGTCATGACAAGACCCGTCCTCTCAGGCCGTTTAGCTAGGTGGTATCTTCAACTTCAACAGTTTGAAATTGTCTACACCCTCAAAAGGCTGTAAAAGGACAAGTTCTGGCAGATTTCTTGGCTGATCACCTTATTCCTACTGAGGGGGAGTTGTCCGATGAACTACCCGATGAAGATGTTCTTCTCATTGAAATTACTCCACCTTGGAAGATGTACTTTGATGGAGCATCCCATAGAGAAGGAGCTGGTGCTGGAGTCGTCTTTGTGACATCTCATGGAGAAGTGCTTCTGTATTCCTTCACTTTGACTGAAAGTTGCTCAAACAACGTTGCGGAGTATCAAGCTCTAATTTTGGGGTTGGAGATGTCCGTGGACATGAAGTAACTGCATCTGAAGGTCTATGGCGATTCAAAGTTAGTGATAAACCAACTGCTTGGAGAATATGATGTAAAGAAGCCTGAGTTGCTCCCGTATGTCGACTATGCGAAAAGGCTCGTGGGATGGCTTGGAGATGTTACGATCGAACACGTGTCGAGAAAGAATAATAAGCAAGCTGATGCTTTGGCAAAACTCACTTCTTCACTCATTCTTCCCGAGGACAGGGCTCGAGTGCAAATTTGTAGAAGTTGGGTTATACCTCCGATTTTCGATGATGATGATTGGAATGAATATGAAACACATGTGGTTGAAGTATTTGAAATTGAAAAGGAAGATTGTGTTGGGGTATACAGTAAAGCAAACTTTTATGTGAGCTTTTGCATTGTATTTATTCGATTTCCCATTCGACTGAAATAAATGTTTTCACATTGTAGATCTCGCTCTCCCGTTTCCGAAATGGTATTATGGGCTGAAATCGGACACCTATAGCAAAAGTTATGGCCAAAACAGTTTCCGACGACAAAACCGGCCCCGGTGAATGTTGAAACCCTAGCCGCCGCCTCCAGATTGATCATCTTCATCACGTTCGACTTTGAACACAAAATTACAGCAAAAATCGAACAACAGCCCTACTATAGTCTACAAAATCGCCTATACTACCCACACTTATTATCTGGTGGGAAAAATGATTACAACAAACAACAAGGGCTGCGATAGACACCATCCAGAAGCATAAACGAGATAAACATTCATCCATACCATGAACATGACTGAAAACAAATAAACGAATATACGAAATCAACTACATCTTCCAGGCAGAGCTGACAATCTACGAAACCGAGGCTCTGATACCAATTGCTGGAACACGCCGACGAGGCGGTCCTACCCACGGATCGATATCAGATACCAAACATGTACATACATGATTTCGAATAAACCTAAGCATGCTCCTAAAGGACAAACAGAGATATACCTTTCTTCAAGGCTTCGATTCGTTCTGAGTGATCTTCTAGTCTGTGTCCCGACCACGTTTGGACGCCGGATGGACGACGATCCTCCAAACGGTTGAAAGGAGCGGATTGCCTTTTGTTCTTCTCTGAACCCCTCACGTTTCCTTCTTCCTTCTCCCACGTTGGTGTGGTGGCTGAAGACATGAACTGATCTCTTAGGGTTCACGAACGTGTGCTTATCCCTCCTTTTATAGAGTCCTTGGGCCAGACTAGGGATCTCTTAGAAGGTATAGAGTTTGGGCTCCCTACAGGCCCAAATTCTTATGTTCAGCCCAGAACACAATTTGGCCTGTAAATATTAATTCATTACACTAGAGAATTAATATTGCACTCCCGTCCTATCCCGAAATGAATCAGGGCTTCTATTAGACTCAATATAATTCCCCGTGTTTAAGATATCGCACGCCCATTAATTATTAAAGCTTCTGACTGCTTTAATTAATTAATATCTTTTATTCCTTAAGTAGTACCACTCAACCTTATTATCGTACGGATTAAATCCACCTGCAGGGCTTATACGATAATCTTTATGAGTTCCTTAAGGGGACGTCATCAACCTGGATGTCCAGGACACGGTGCCCTAATGCCAATAAATAGATATCATGCAGATAATGTTGTTACCCAAGATACAGAGCATATTGAACCAATATTTGGCTCTCACCCATGGTAAATCAAAGTAACAAACAAATATCCCACATATCTAAGTATCACAATTAGGGTTAAGAATTAGTAGAGTCACCGAGACCTAGGTTCTTCATGATAGTCAGAATTGAAGAACACGTCTCAACTGTGATCCATTCAATGCGACGCAACACACTAGTATAAACCAATAGCCAAGACAAGCTATATCCAGTTTATACTACAACCTAAACTGATAGTCATGTCCATAACAATCTCAGTTGTGAATACCATTTATATATTATAAGGGACCGACAATGTAATCTTCTGTGTGACTGCTAACACACCACATTGTCTACATTATAAGATAATTGGACATATAGCATACAAGCAATCATAAAGAATGCAACAATGTGAAAACATTTATTTCAGTCAAATGGAAAATCGAATAAATACAATCCAAAAGCTCACATAAAAGTTTGCTTTACTGTATACCCCAACAGATACGTCTACAGGCTTCCTCGTGGACAAAGTATCTTGCGCCATTCTGACCGAAATATGTCACCATCAAGGGCTTGTGCCTTTGACCAATTGCGAAGTGAGTTTTAAAGTAGAGCGCCAACCAACTAGAAACGAAGTGGACAGGAAATGTCCATCGAGATGGACTTTTGCAGCTTGTAAGCTCGTTCAGCCCTTTGTAGATGCTCGTTAAGACTAGAACCGCGAGGCCGACTATACAACCCTTAGCCATCATACTTGCCAGCTTGAAGGTGCCTGCGCAAATTATGTCAACGTCGCCATTGGGGAGGATGAACGTGCATATCCAACATGAGAGATACACCGCCAAGTGAATTTCTTCTTGCAGCTTCAGCTCGATCACATCCATCTTTTTGAACAATTGATCTTCGGCGGAGGTCCAATGTCGATGTTCTTCAAAAGTGTCGGACGGATTATGAGTTTACTTGAGGCGAATGATCCTCTTCTTCTCTCCATTTCTCTTGTCGGTATGATTGGGAGGTTGTCTGTATTTGATGTTCTTCTTCGACCAAAATTGCACCCATCGATCAATTGAAACTTTTCCGTCATCGGTTTCTTTGCACAGTAGATGATAGGCGTGGAAGAGGTATCTGCAGCAGTGAGGAAGGCCTAAATTTTTATCTTTGTTGGTCCCGGTCAACTCGTTTGCATCTGAGACCACCTCGTCAAAAATGAACCCACTCAATGGAAGTTCTGCCAATGTATGAACATCCCATAGCAAAATCGAAAGCTCCCCAAAAGACGTTAAAAGTGTGTTGGTAGAAGGACACCACGCTTCGCAAAATGCCTTGATGATCTCGGGATTGCAGTCATAGGTGAAGAGCGAGGCGTAAACAACATCATAAATCTCTGCCTTGACCAGGTTGCTTCTGCATCGGCTAAGTATGTCTTCAGTCCATTCCCAGTACCCTCGCGTGTAGTGGAATTCACCGGCAAAATTGATGGCTTCTCCCCATGCAGCTTCACCACGTGTGATACGTTGTCCTAGAGTCGGCAATGGCAACAGCTCTGTCTCGTGCTGCGGGTTGTGGTGAGTCGCTTGTAAGAACCATGCTTTTGACTTCTTATAAGCACACTCTTGAGTCCACTCAGTCACGGAGTTTGCAACTTCTGGCCACGTCTTCGAAAAATCACCAGTGATTGGTTCTTCAACTGCGAAGCGGGTCCCTTTCTCTAGCGATTGGTGTTTGGTGTCAAGAACTACTAAATATCTCTTTTCCCGGATGGAAGTGTTCGTAAAATAGACCATCTTGATCACAACCTTGAGGAAGAAAAAGGAGAACATGATTAATCAAGGGTAAGAAGAAAGAAAATGATCAGTAAAACAGCCTCGGCTCAAGCCAAACAGCTCCAAAACAGCTCTGGCTCAGCCCAAACAGCTCCAAAACAGCCCCGGCTCAGCCTAAATAGCTCCAAAACAGCCCCTCTTCAGCACAAACAGCAGTAAAACAGCCCTGGCTCAAGCCACACAGCTCAAAAACAGCCCCAGCTCAGCCCAAACAGCTCCAAAACAGCCCCGGTGCAAGCCAAACAGCTCCAAAACAGCCCCGGCTCAGCCCAAACAGCCCCGGCTCAAGACAAACAGCTCTAAAACAGCTCCGGCTCAGCCCAAACAGGCCCAGCTCAAGCCAAACAGCTCCAAAATAGCTCCGGCTCAGCCCGACAGCTCCCGAAAAGCCACGGTTCAGCCCCGCTATGGCCCGGCAGCTCTCGAACAGCCCCGAACAGCTCCCAAACATGCTCATTTCGGTCTGGACAGCTCCTGAATCACCTCCGTTTCAGCCGGACAGCCATGTGAGCATCTCGAACATGTACGTCTTGCAGCGTAAATGTTAAAAAAAAAGCAGAGAGATATCGAAGATGAATTTGCTTGTACTTTTGGGCAGTTGATCGAACACCTTGAGGTCAGAAGTTTGGAAGTCTGAAATCGATGAGATCTTTGATGTTGCCTACCCAAAATTTTTCTGACTGCAGCATGAACACAACAACATCAATAGCAGCTCCTAAGTATCCCCATGTAGCAGCAACCGAAAAGGAAGAGAAATAAAAAAACTAAAAAAAAAAGAGAGAGAAAGGAGGAGAATGGTGGATATACCTGTCTGGTGGCTTCTCGGTTTGTAACGATAATGAAGCTCGAGTACCTTTATTTATAGGGGAGAAACCATATAAGTTAAGGAGATTTCATTTCCGAATCTGAGGAGGAATTGGCCACGATTTTTGGAGTTGGAAAGAAAATATATGCTAGTATATCTTTCAGAATTTTGAAGTTGGGAATATTTTCTTTTCATGTTTTGAGAATTATTCCTATGTTTGTTGATTACTAAATCTGCGCATGTGTCCAAATTATTTGATGGTAGTTAACGTAAGTGGGCTCGAAATTTTGCCAAGTGCACAACCACCTTAATGTCTTAAGTGGAAAAATTCTAATTTCTCAAATCTGGCCATTCATGCTTTAAGATTTAGGCCATTTTAATTGTGAAAGTTGCCCTCAAATTATGGATTAAGGCCCAAATGAGATATTTAATGACTTTGGGCCATATGGGCATTTAAATGGATAAAGGTTTTGGGCCATTTGACACATGACAAGTTTGTTAATTCAGGCTCCTTTGGACCTTGGAAGTCCATATCACGTCTTCTAAGCCCGATAAGTGATGTCGCGACTCATTCACTCCAAGACACATCGTCCGTGATCATGTCTCGAGGGGGCATTTGTAGATGCATAAAAATTTGTGTCCAATCAAATTGCGCCTCGTAGAAATTTATTTATTAGAAATCAAGTCATATTTTCTATTTATATTTTAGAAATTTCTATATATTTAATTCCTAAATTTAAATAGTTAACTAATTGATATTTTAATATTTTAATTCTTGACCAATCAAATAATGCCAAGTGTAAATTAAAGTAGGTTTCTATCACTTCTCTCTCATTTTTTCTCTCTCGATAACCCTTCCAGGGCCGCCGTCCATTTCGTCTTCCTTGGCCTACTCCGGGGTGGCGCAGCCGACTTTGCGGCCGCCGCTGGCCGCTCAATCGATCCATTGGCGTTCCCCTTCGATCTCGCCGTTTTTGTGGCCCCCTGCGTCTTTCCCCATTCATCTGTGCGTGAGGTGCTGGCGACAATTTAAGCCAGATTATGCTGCCTCCGTTGCTCGGAGTTGCTGCGGGGTTTTGTGTTGGATTTCCTCCGGTCCTCTCTGGGTCTGGTGCTTTGATCATGGGCGGTTTGGGATGGTTGATTTGTTTAGGGTTTCAGTTTGGGGCTTTGGTGGGTGGATGCAATTTCGGCTGTTGCGGTGGAGTTGTCGGGCCCTTGTTGAGTGGTGGCCGATTTGGGGCTTTGATGGTCGCCGCGCGTTGTTTGTGGTGGTCGCTGGAGTGGGAGATTGGGCTGGGGACAGCTTTTCTGATTTTTCACCTCCTTGGAAAGCTCGGGTTTCAGATCATCTGGGTCCGGCTAGTGGTGTTAATCGGACCTGGGTCGATCTGGTTGGGGCTATTAGGCTTGATCTCCTCAGTTGGTGGGTTTTGACTATTGGGTTTGGTTCAGGGGCGGGGTCCCGCCTTTTGTTAGGCTTCGGTAGTTTCGGGGGTTGGGACTTGGCTAGGGGCCTTTCTTTTAGTTGGTTGTAGCTGCTTGCTCGGTTTTGTCGGCTCTTTCGGGGAGGGTCGTTTTAGGTTTAATAGGCTTGTTTGGTTTTATTGCTTTGTTGGTTGTCTTTTCTTAGTTTGTTCAGTTTGTTTTCTTTTTAGGGTCGGAGATGATCACAGGCTAGGCATTGTACAGTGGTTCTGTTATTATTTTCCTTTATTTTCGTTTGTGGAGTTCTTTAGGCCGCCATGTGCATGTCCTCTCAGTTTTTCTATTCCTATTAGTTTGGTAGGGTGTTTTTGGTTTGAGCCGTTGGCCCTTGTCTCATTACCCTGTTGGGGTCTTAGATATTACCCTGCTGGGGTCTTGTAATTTGTTTCTTTTGCACTTTTGTGCTTTTTATATTACCTCTATCGTTCCGGAAAAAAAAAATAATGCCAAGTATCAAATCTTATTCTTGGTAAATAAATCATATCTTCTAGAAGATCTTGGAAGATTTAAGTTGATCTAGAAGATCTTGGGAGATCTAAGTAAATCTAGACGATCTCATGTGAATCGTCATGGACCAATCAAATTGTGTCCTACGATTCTTAATTTTGGTAGGGTTCTTTCCCCTACACCTATAAACAGGGGGCTCTCCCTAATGTCAAAAGGACATCATAATTCATATTTTCAAGTTAAAGAGCTCTATGGAATTCTCTCTACAAGATTCAAGTTTTCTTGAAGATTTAAAGGCGTTCTTGAAAATCCGAAGGAAGATTCAAGCGCATTCAAGCTCAAAACTGACGTTTAATCCGGAAACAAGCTGTCAAGCCTCCGAATTGCGTACATATTCAAATTCAAATTCAAGATTTCCCAACGAGATTCAAGTGTTCTTGAAGATTCAAAGGTGTTCTTGAAGATTCGAAGCAAGATTCAAGCACGTTCAACCTCAAGACTAGTGTTCAATCCGGAAACAAGCTGCAAAGCCTCTGAATAACATTAGTAAATTCAAAACCGGTGTAGAGAAGATTCGAGATCTACTTTGCGTCGAAGACCAAGGATTCGTGTTCTTCGCGTTCTTGGGATATTTCGATGTTTGATCCAGGAAAAAGCTTTCAAGACCACGGATTACGTTAATCAAGTCAAATCAAGTTAAGGAGAAGATCAAGCCGAAGATTTCGCTCCAAGACTTAAAATATTGTTTGTAAGAAGAATCAGAGGAATAATAGAGATTGTAACCCGTTATATTATTTTGATTCGAGAAATTCATTTGAATAATATTTTTCGTGTTTTTACATTCAATACACAAAAATTGTTGTAACAGTATTAAAATATGGAGCCAGTTTGATGTTGCCTTTTTCCAAACCACTTCAACCAATAATGTATAATTTATTAGGCTCACAAGCATTTCCAACGTGAAGATTCTTTTGATAGTGGCCAAATTGCATAATATTGTCAAATTGCTCAATTAGTTATGATTTGATTATTCTGCTCAATACGTGTGAAAGGTCTGCCACTTGATCAAAATCTTTCTATAAATAGCAATCGGTTAATTTGATAAAACACACCAGAAGAAAGAGAAATAAAGAGGAAAGAAAGAGAAAGAGAAAGGAAAGAAAGAAAAATACATGTCCAAATATAGAATATAAAAATATCAAAAGAGAGAAACAAGTGATATTTTTATTTGTTTCAATATATTCCTTTTATTTGTAAGTGATCAATTCTCGACTCCGTTCCCGTTCGCCATAGATCGTAAATCTGGCGTGCTACTGATTTAGAGACGCTTGTCGTTTTATCTTTGGGGAAGTTACGCCTGAACCGTTAGCGACACACGGGGCGTATTCTTCTTGCGGAAAAAGTTTTACTTGCCTCGGCTAAAATCTTTCCATTTTTCAGTTGAAATTTATTTTTCAGTTCAATTGTAATATTCTATTTTTTAGATTATTTGTAAGAACAGAAAAATACATATCAGTTTGTAGAATTCCTGTGTGATTTGACACCAGCTTTCCAACAATCGCAAGAAGAATAATATATTCCTACTGAACTGATGGCTTCCACCAGAGCAGGTTCCAGCTCTCAGCAGCCGATCAACAACTTTGTTCAGCATTATCATCCTGTACCTGCTGTTCAGGTCCCGACTGCTGAAAAATTCCAAAAAATTCAATGGGCTTGTCTTCAAGAGGTGGCAGCAGAAGATGCACTTCTACCAAACCACCTTAGGTTTGGCAAAATATCTGAAGGACGATCCACCACTTGTTGCTGAAAATGAAACTAATGTTGAACTACGCGCTGCGTACGAAGCTTGGGGGCAAGGTGATTACCTTTGTTGGAACTAGTCCTGAATGGACTTAGTTACGAGTTGTACAATGTGTACAGCTCTGTTGGTTTTGCCAAGGAGCTTTGGGCAGCCTTGGAAAAGAAGTACAAGACTAAGGATGCTGGGGCGAAGAAATTTGTCGTCGGCAAATTTCTTGACTTCAAGATGATTGACACAAAGATTGTCGTGTCACAAGTGCAAGAGTTCCAGCTGATCTTGCATAATATCCTTGCTGAAGGGATAACTTTGAGCGAGTCATTCCAAGTAGCGATTGTGATCGAGGAGCTGCCGCTAGGCTGGAAGGACTTCAAGAATTATCTTAAACACAAGAGAAAAGAGATGAGTCTTGAAGACCTGGTTGTTCGTCTTCGTATTAAGGAGGACAACCGTAATTCATCAGGAAAAATCCCGATGACCAAAGCTCGAGCAAGAGGAAGTTCCTAAACAAAGGGAAGCAACCCGCTAAGGTTTGGAAGTTTACTGACAATTGCCACAACTGTGGAAAGCCGAACCATATGGCCATGGACTGCATGAAGCCAAAGAAGGGTGGGCCAAAGAAAGGACAACCTAGTGCCCTCGTTGCTGAACACGACCCTGTACCGAGTGAATTGACCGACTTTTATATGTCGTCTATGGTGTTTGAAGCTAATTTGGTAGATAACCCAAGAGAGTGGTACATTGATACTGGTGCCACTCATCATGTGTTTCTAATAAGGAGGTGTTCTCTGAATACACTCCTGCTAAGGGTCGAAAACTTAACTTGGAAAACTCCTCCACGTCTGATGTGGCTGGAGTTGGCACAGTGGTGCTGAAGCTCACTTCTGGAAAGGAGTTGAAGCTTAAGGATGTTCTGAGACATCCGCACGAATTTGGTCTCCATATCTCTTCTTGTTGAAAATGGGTTTAGGCTGTGTTTTATGCTAAGAAGTTTATTCTTAGCAAGTGTAGAACATTCCTTGGTCGTGGTTATAACAAGGGTTTGTTCAAAATGAATGTAATGGCCATGAGCCGTGTAACCATTTCTAATAATAATGAAAAGCCTATTTCAGTTTAAATCTAAATGCAATTAAACGATTGATGAATTTAGAATTAATTTCTAATTTTAAAATCGAATCACATAAGAAATGTGAAATTTGTATTGAAGCAAAAATGGCTAAGGTGCCTTTTCACTCGGTGGAAAGGAGTACTGAACCATTAGGCTTGATCCATACTAATGTATGTGATATGAAAAGTGTAACACCCCGCTATCTCATGAAAATCAGAGTGCATTTTTCGCAAAGTTTTTCAAAATAAAAACATTTAAGTTACGAAATACTGATTCGGAGTGCTACCATAAAACATGACTTTATCTGAAAAACCGTTATTTTAGCTTTAAAGAAAAAAAACGGTTTAACATAACATATTAGCCGACTGAAAGTCGGATCAAAAGCTAAGTTCAACAAATAGTCGTAATCAGCGGAAAAACGTAGCGTCGCCAAAACATTTTTCAACACATAGACAAAGTTATGAACCGACCGCCAGCTCACTCCTCGGCTCTGACTCTGTTACCTAAAAAACATGAAAAATGTGGGGCATGAGCACTAAATCCACTGTGCTCCGCAAGAAACTCATACTAAAGTAAACAATGAAAATAATAACAAGATCATGATCCTGGCATGTACATTACTGAATAAACATGATCTGATACTAATATCGTAATAATCATCACCTGACTGATACCTGAACATCTGCCAGCATAAAATGCCGGACACCATGTGCACACTCTAGTGGGCAGACTAAGGCCACTAGAACCCAGAATGGACCGGCGACCATTCCGTGCGGATACTGACATGATAATACATACCTCAAACATGGTAGAGTAATTATAATCAATGTAATACCCAGTCTGAGTCCCCACCTGATCCGTTGAAATGAAAAGGCAGTGCTGATATCTGAAGCCTGATCAAACTGA
>CACSLK010010322.1:1330-16488 GCA_902706635.1 Striga hermonthica
CTTTTAGCTAGGGGTAGGGGATAATCATTTCGGTTTGATCTCGTTTATATGCATGATGATAACTTCATCTTGATGAGTTGTTTTAATCATGAATTGATAAATTAAACTTGGTAAATTTTTATAACCTAAGAGTGACACTTAGGTTAATTTTATGATATAATCAAAGAGTGACACTTAGATTTGTGCTTGATATTGATTTGTTAAGTTAAAGTTTGTTAATTTTGTGAATTACAACTTGTAGAACCGAGAGGGGAGGAGTTGTAAAAATAATCGATTTCATAACCGAGAGGGGAGAAATTGATAGAACTTGGCTCATTTAGAATAGACATGTTCGGAGACGTATTGTCTATGCGTTAATTGTTTCGTTAATTTGCTCATTTATGTTTTTCCATATATTACGAGAGTTAGTATGGTTGAACCGCTAAATGAGTTGGTTAGTTGAACTACTTAACCGAGTTATTGATTGCCGTTGAATGAGTGTAAAACTGGAAGCGATTTATTCTCAATTCCCTAGCTTCTTTATTATTGTCTCGTTTATATTTTTAGCTAGATTATTATTTTATGTTATTTATTAGTTGATATTTTAGTTAATTATTATCCAATTCATCTTGATTAGAATGTTTAGGCTTTATTTTCATTTTATATGTTATCAACACCAATATTAAATTCCGAACAGTTTTCCTCGAGAGATCGACCCGGGAAACGAATCATTTAATTCGGTGCTCGGTAAAATAAAAATAATTTGTACACAACAATAGAAAATATTTGGGTATAAATCAAAATCAATAATTAATTTTTGGTAATTCGGGAATGTTATACTATTATGTTATATTATTTTAATTATATTATTAAATTATTTAGTATACTTATCTCTTTTCGGCAGATTAATAGTATTATATTATTAAATTGTTTGATTCCATAAATATATATATAAAGATTTGATTATTTTCTATGTAGTAACTATTTCCCTCCAAAAAATATTTACTATTTCGTGTAATTAATTTAACAATGCATGTTATATATCAAATGATCACTTATGGAAATTGTGGCTCATTATTTAAGAAATTGATTAAGCCATATATTAAGATACCTTAATTATCAAATCATGTGAATTAATTAATATATGGTATAAAGTGGACAAATTTATTTTTGGTATTGATGGTTGTTTATATAAGAAATAAATTAATCAATATATAGTATAAAGTGAGCAAATTTATTTAGGTTATTTGATGACTGTTTTTTGGTAGAAAATTTGTTGGTGGTGTATCGGACCGCTCTGCGGAGATCTTAGATTTCTCACACGCTGTATCAGATTGTGAGCTAATCGACGCTGGATACGAAGGGTCTCTCTTTACGTGGGAGAGGGCCGGAGTCAAGGAGAGGCTCGACCGCGCTCTTTACTCAGAGGCGTGGACGAGGGTGTTTGCGACCACGGTGGTAACACACCTTCCTCGAATTGCATCCGACCATGCCCCCCTTCTGATTTGGTGTCAGTTCTCTATCTCCCCTCGGCGTGCGTCCTTCCGTTTCCAGAACATGTGAGTCCGCCACCATTCTTACTACGATATTGTTAGAGCTTCCTGGCAGCAGGCTACGCACCTATATGGGATGCGCAACTTGGAGGAGAAGCTCAGAAGACTGCTCCGTGTTTTGAAGCAGTGGAACTGGATGACTTTTGGTGACATTTCTCAGCGCCTTATTGCAGCTCAGACTGCGTATGCGGAGGCTTAACGGACCTATGATCTAGATTCTTCGCCAGAGAATAGGTCTGAGATGCGCCACTGCCATGTTGAGTACCAGTTGCGCCTCCTCGTGGAGGAAGATTTCTGGAAGCAGAAGGCTGTTGTGCGCTGGGTGGCTGAGGGGGAGCGTAAAACCAAGTTCTTCTAGAGATTCGTGAGGCAGAAGCGAGGCAAGTCGTATATCCATAGCATCGAGGATAATGGGTCATCTGTGATCCAGGAGTCCCAGATACGGGAGTCGGTTAGGGCTTACTTCCACTCTCTCTTTTCCTCTGAGCGGGACTTGCTTACGTACCCCGACCCGGCCCTTTTTCTGACCATCCCGCAGTCGGTCAACCTCGTCGACCTCTGTGACCTCCCGAGTAAGGAGGAAGTCAGGGAGGCTGTGTTTGGGATCGATCCCAACAGCATTTCCGGACCAGATAGATTTTCGTCCCTCTTCTTCCAGTCTTGTTGGGAGATTATGGGAACTGACGTAGAGGAAGCTGTGAGGGATTTCTTCTCTGGCCACCAGATGCCAAAGTCCTTCACAGAAACCTCCATCATTTTAATCCTGAAGAGATCGGGACCTAGTTCATGGTCCGACTGCAGACCTATCAGCTTATGCAACGTGACCAACAAGATCATATCTAGAATCCTCAACGGGCGCCTCGCCCCTCTCTTCCCTCATCTTGTCTCTCCGAATCAGAGTGGATTCATCAAGGATCGAGTCATTAGCGATAATATCCTTTTGGCTTAGGAGATGATACACAATATCTCTCATGCGAATCGAACATTAACCCTGAACCTCGTGCTGAAGCTAGACATGGCCAAAGCATATGATAGGGTTGAGTGGTCGTTTCTCAGAGAGGTACTATTTCGGATGGGTTTCCCTAACCGATGGATTAACTTTGTGGAGGCATGCGTGGAGCACTGCACGTTCTCCGTTTTGATTAATGGTAGTCCCACGATCTTTTCCCCTTCTACCCACAGCCTTCGTCAGGGGGACCCCTTATCCCCCTCCCTTTTTGTTCTGGTAGCTGACTATCTCTCTCGCTGCCTTGACGACTTCATTCATAACATTTCGAGGATGACCTACAACACACGTGGCTGTGGGCCTCCTATTTCCCACCTCTCTTATGCGGATGACATTATCATTGTCACTCGTGAGAATGATAATGGGCTAGTAGATCTCATGAGTCTTTTGGACCGCTACAGTGAGACATCTGGCCAGCTAGTCAGTGTTAGTAAGAGCACTTTTATCATGGACCACCACATTGCAGACCATTGGGCTCACCGGATTCACGAGCACACTGGTTTTGCTCGTGGGGGCTTACCCATCCCTTACCTGGGGGCCTGTTCATGTGTGATTTTACACCATATTTATCTAATATCTAGAGCTTATTTGTCGCATTATTGGTGTACAAATTGCATTATTGTGCTTTAATTCTATATTTGTTGGAAAGGTATTACACGTGCTTATTTTGTAGATATTTTTACATATTTTTAGAGCTTTGGCTTTTGGAGGAGCATGGTGAGTGCCTAAGACTCCCGAGATGATGATAGATCGATGTACGGATGAAAAAAAATGAAAGAAACGAGCAAAATGGAAAAAAACGTGCATGCTGGGGTGTGACACGGGCTGTGACACGACCAACCAGCCCGTGTCAGATCCCATGTCACCTCAACAGAAAGAATTCGAAGGTCAGAGACCTGACACGACCCGTGACACGACCTGTGACACGGGCGTGTATGGTCGTGTCGCACGCGCGGACAGTTTTTAATCCCTTGCCTTTTGGATAAGGAGAGGAGTTTTGGACATTAAAAAGAGCATATTAACCCTATTATGAGGGAGGAACAGAGAGAACACAAGGAGAAGAGCTTAAAACACACAAGAGAAGCAATTGGGAAGCAAAAAGAAGATCAACTACGAAGGAATCAAGAAGATTGAAAAATCGACGAGATTCTTAGTTTTTATTTCTTCTTCTCTTTTGAACTTATTTGATCATGTTGATTTCGAATATGTCTATATGTTTGAATTCAAACATGAGTAGCTAGATTTCTTTGATTCTAAGACTTGGTAGTAGATTAATATGTTGGGATTTTGAATGATTTATTTATAATTGATTGTTTTTCTTTTGAACCCTATTCAAGTATTTTGTTTTTATTTCATGTTTAGAACTTGATCAGTTCTTTTACATGTTTGACAATATTGTTCATAATTCGAGAGATGAGTTCAATATTAGGTCTTTAATATTTGACATAATTCACTTGCTTGAATCGAGAGATTAGTAGGTAATTGTGAGGATTTTAGATCTTTTAATCTATTTGGAGTTGAATTGCATGTGTTGAGTGGAGACGCTAATATATGTGATTTAATCTACTTTATCAATCTCGAGAGGGGCGATATGCTAATTTTGTGATCATCTTATAGGGTAGATAAAGAAAACAGTAAGTTGTGATATATTTGAAGGAACTCAACTGTTAATTGAACCCATAGTCTTAGAATCTACCATTCTCATATATTCTTTTTAAGTGTTTTTCTAGTTGTTTTCTTGTTATTGATTTCTTATCTTTTGAATTATTTTCTTAGTTTAGTTAATCAATCTCATATTTGGTCGTCTAAATAAAATTGGCACTTTCATTATCTAGTACTTGATTAATTGGTTGTTTGGTCTCTTGGGATACGACCTTGCTTGCCACATACTACGAGCGAAGCCGTACACTTGCGGTCGAGCTTTAAAAATATAGGCGAACAAGTTTTTGGCACCGTTGTCAGGGACCAATATAATTATTTATATCAATATTATGATAGGTAGTGTTGGTTTTAATTTAGATATTTTTTGTATTTCTTGCTAATATTTTTTTTAATTTTTTTTTTATGATGGATGAGGATGCGGTAGACTATGACTGGCGTAATGATCTCAAATACTCGGAAGAAGATAATAAGTGGTTTGAGGAGTGTTTGTTCTATCAGTTGGAAGAACTTAAAAGAGGTTGAGTTGGAGTCCAAGCGTCGTAGGAGAGAACTCGAGGAAAGTGGCATTGGGTGTGATGAATGTGGTTTGATGTTGCCACACACACTGGAGAATTGTCCTTTCTCTAGTTTACCTCCTATATCGCAAGAAGAGCTCGATTACATTCCTCCATGCTTTTTGTCGTTAGATAGTGCACCAGAAATTTCTATCGTTGCCGAAGAACACGA
This sequence comes from Striga hermonthica, assembly GCA_902706635.1. Classification (NCBI taxonomy): domain Eukaryota; kingdom Viridiplantae; phylum Streptophyta; class Magnoliopsida; order Lamiales; family Orobanchaceae; genus Striga; species Striga hermonthica. The sequence continues at coordinate 6,257 of CACSLK010010322.1, forward strand.
AGAAGAGAAGGATGTCATCTTTGAAATATCCCCAAAATTTATTCTCACTGAAAGGGTGGTTCAAGAAGAATTCTTTAATTCTGAATGTTTAAAAATTGAATTTTTCATTCCATATGATGAAGAGGTTGAAATCTTCATCCTGAAATTTGAGAGATGTTGTGATGGTAAACTTGGTGATTATGACGGGACCATGATGCTCTCTTTTGGATTGAGTCCTTACTGGGAGAAAGTCAAAATTAAAAGGATGAGAAGATCATCAAAATCATTATTTCGAGTTCCCTAATAGATATTCTCGTCTGGCTGAAGACGTTAAACTTAGCGCTTGTTGGGAGGCAACCCAATGTTTACTGCTTTATTTTTTTTTTGTGTTTCTAGTTAGTTTTTTTTTTTTTTTTGTTTGATATTTTGTTTTTCTTCCTTGCAGAACATTACTTGGAGAGATTTACATGACGAAGAATATGCTTTGAGATCTATACCAAGAATTTTCACTTCTCTAATGGAGTTTTGTAAGTTTTCTCTATTTTATTTTTATTGAAATTCTATTCTTCTCTTATGTGCTTCATATAATTTCATTCAAGTTTGGGGGGAGATGTGATATTTTGATTTGAGAAGTTTAGAGAGAAGATAACAAGATATCTCACATTATCTTGCATATCATATAGTTGCATGTTAGGTTTATTTTTTTTTTTTCCAAAACGATAGAGCAGCTATTATTAAACTCAAAACAACGTCCGAATACAATATTCATTACAAATAGAATCGAAAAAGGATAAATGAGAGATATACCCAAAGGTAGTCTAGAACCTCTACAAGAGGAAATAAACCAAACAAGAGAGAAAGAGAAGGAAGCTGAAACCCTCTACTGCAACATGCCTAGAAGGGAAACAGAAACCTAAACAGAGGACTAAAAATACAACAAAACCTACAGGAAAGCATTAAACAGAAGAAAATTGCAACCAGTCCAAATGAGCAAACTTCAACAACTTAGTTTCCGGAATGAGAGTGTTTTGAAATATCCAAAGATTTCTAGATTTCCAAAGCCACCAGAGGATATATGTTGATAATTGAATTTTGTCCTCTGCAACTTCTGAAAATCCAATGGAGCAGATTTTGAACCACCAAGCCTTGAAAGAGTCCTTCTCATGCTGCAGCCCATCCCATCTCACAGGAAAGATATCCCAAACTTTGGATGCTCTGTGACAGGAAAGAAGGATGTGTTCAGTGGTTTCTGGACCTTCACCACACATGGAACAAATGTGGTCAATGTCTATTTTCCTTCTTCTGAGAGAAACAGAAGTGGGTAAGGTTCCATTGATGCACTTCCAAATAAAGTGTTTTAGCTTCCCTGCCACTTTCAGCTTCCAGAATCTGCCTTAAATTGATCTGTTTATAAGCAAGGGAGAACTGCATTCAGGTAGACCTAGCTGCTGAAGTTTAAGTTTGGAGAGTGATGTATAGGCACTAGAAACTGAAAACTGGCCTTTTTTATCAAGACCCCAAAAAAATCTGTCAATTCTGTCAGGGTGCAAGGAAGATATGCTTAAGATTGCTTCACTGTCTGCAGAATCAAAAACTTGTCTAATTAACCATTCATTCCAACTACGACCATCTGAGAGAATGAGGTCTTTCACCCATATAAGGTGGTCTCTTGCAATAGGAATAAGAGAAGGAGATGGCTTCTGTAAGGATGGTACCCAATTACTGTCTGAGATTTTAGTGAGCATACCATTTCTGATTTCAGTTCTAAGCCATTTTGAGAAAAAAGGCATTACATCAAGCCAACAATTCCACATCCAAGATCCTTTCTGAGTTCTGATTGCCTGGGTAATGGAAGTTGTGGGGAAGTATCTATCTTTAAGATTCTTACTGACCAAGAGATCTGGGTTAGTGACTACTCTCCAAAGCTGCTTGCATAAGAGAGCTTTGTTGAATAATTGCAGATCTAAAAAACCAAGTCCCCCATCTTTTTTAGGTAGAGAAAGATGGTTCCACTTCTTCCAGTGTATACCACTTGACTGTTTATCTCCAATGCTACACCAGAATTGAGCACACAGTCTAGAGATTTCAGAGCAAATATTTTGGGGAAGCTTAAAGCAAGACATTGACAAAATAGGCAGAGCTTGAATAACAGCTTTCAAAAGGACCTCTTTGCCTGCTGGACTTAAGAGCTTTGCTTTCCAATTTTGCAGTTTGTTCTTCACAGAAGTTAGTAAATATTGAAAAACTTCTTTTTTTGATTTACCTATTCCAAGTGGCAATCCCAGATATCTGGCAGATCTGTGTGGTATAATGCCATTGAGATTTCACAGATAGAAGCTTGAAGAACCTGCAGTGTATTTCTGCTAAAAAAGATAGCAGATTTTTGTAAATTCACAGTTTGCCCTGTAAAGAGCCTGTACTTTTCAAGAATATTCATGAGGGCAGCTGCTTGATCATTCCATGCTCTATAGAAGAAGATTGAATCATCAGCAAAGAGAAGGTGTGTCAGCAGAGGACCATTTTTAGACAGCTTCATCCCCCTCAGAGATCCATCTTCTACTGATTGAATAATCAAAGCTGTGAGCAGTTCTGTGATAATTATAAATAGATAGGGGGATAAAGGATCCCCCTGTCTAATTCCTCTTGAAGGAGTAACAAAACCATTCACAGTGCTATTCAGTTTGAAAGAAAATGTAGCTGTAGAGATGCAAATCATGATCATCTGAACAAAATCTCTATGAAATCCCATTTGTATCATTATCCTTTGGATAGAGAGCCATTCAACACGGTCAAATGCCTTAATCAAATCAAGCTTGAGGGCCATAAAGAATTTTTTACCTGAGGAGTGTCTATTCAGAAAATGAAAAGCTTCTTGGCCAATAATTACATTATCCATAAGTTGTCTTCCTTCTATAAAGGCAGATTGATGTCCAGAGATACAATGATTCAAGCAAGCTTTAAGTCTTTGAGCCAAAATTTTTGAAATGATTTTGTAGACCACAGTGCAGAGGTTGATTGGTCTAAATTGTCCAAGAGACTCTGGATTTTGAACTTTGGGAATAAGGGATAATATCGTGTGGTTCCAGTATCTCAAAAGCTGACCTGAGGTGAAGAAGCTGTGAATAGCTGAGATAAGGTCTTGTTTAATGAGCTCCCAGAAATGCTGATAAAATTTGGAACTCATTCCTTCCTCTCCTGGTGCCTTATCAGCAGGTAAATAAAACAAAGCTGCTTGTATCTCCTCCTCAAAAATTGCTTTCAATAAAGCTTCATTCATTTCTAGTGTCACTCTTTGAGGGATTAAGTGAAGAATAGAGTCTCCATCCCAGTTGGTTTCAGATGAGAATATAAAAATCAGAGATGTGAGTCTCCATGCCTGCATGAGTGGTCAAGATTCTTCCCTGAGCTGTAAGAAGTCTAGTTATGGCATTATGTCTTCTTCTTTGAAGGGTTATAGTATGGAAGAATCTTGTATTAGCATCACCTTCCTTAAGCCACCTATATCTAGATTTCTGTTGCCAAAAAAGCTCCTCATGAGTGTGAGCCATGTTCAAAGCTCTTCTTGTGGAGTCCCATTTGTCCCAGTTCTCTTCTGATTTATCTTCATTAAAACTTTCCAACTCCAGAGTGAGTTCAGCAATAAGAGCCTGATTTTGAGACTGAAATGAGGAGCTCCATTTGAGCAAAGCTATTCTGGTAAGTCTGATTTTTTCTTTGAGTTGATAGAATGGTGTGCCTGTGACTGGAGTATGCCAAGCCTTCCTCACTGTTTCTTCAAAACCCTCTCTACCTATCCATCTTTTGTCAAAGTGGAATCTGGATTGTTTCTTGTCTTTAGGTTGTCCAAGATTAAAGAGAAAAGCTGAGTGATCTGAAGAACTTCGAATGATGTTAGTGACTGAGGCATTGACATAAAATTGGTGCCACTCCATGGAGCCAAAAGCTCTGTCTAACTGTTTTTCAACCAGTTCTGAGCCAACTCTATTATTGCACCATGTATATGGATATCCCTGCATTCTGACTTCTGCCATTTCCATATCATCAATAAAAGAGTTAAAAGCCTGAAAACTTGCAGGACTTCTAGGCAAGCCACCTTTCTTCTCAGGTGATGAACAAATTTCATTCTAGTCACCAATAGCAAACCAAGAGTTGCCCCAACCCTGCTTCTCAGATAAAAGAACTTCCCATTGATCACATCTCATACTTCTACAAGGACTTAAATACACAAAAATACCCCAAAGGGGTTGACTGGAAGAAATAGAAAATTGCACTGCAATAAAAAAGTCTTTACTAATAAGCTGATGAATAACAACATTAGAATCCCAAAATAATGCTAAACCCCCACTGAGACTTGAGGGATTAACTATTTTAACTCTATCAACATACCCTAATTTACAACTGATAGATTTAACAAAGGAATTTTGCTTTTTTTGTCTCAGAAAGGAAGAAAAAATGTGGTTGATGAACTTTAATAAGCTCTCGCATTTGGGAAACTGTAGAGGGCCCACCCAGTCCTCTTCAATTCCACACCACAGCTAACATTGATCATGGTGGTGCCACTCCAGGCTGGCAGCCTCCACCTTATCTGCTTGCTTCTAGTTGGGTATTAAGATGGGTTTCCATAATTTCTTCTGGTCCTCTGATCCTCTTCAAAGATAAGATAAGATTGGAGTTAACAGGATTTTGAGATTCTCTGAGAAGCCTCTCAGTCTTGCTTTTATCCCTCCTCCATGTCTTTAGTGGAGAAGCTTCAGTAATTGCTAGAGAATCATGGATTCTTTTGAATATTGAGGAGGTAGAGTGGATAGCTGTCTCAACTTCCATTGCTCTGCTTGGTTCAAAAATTTGAACACAAGATTCTTGAATAGCTTCATGGGAATTAGGATTTGGAGTTGCTGAGGTTTTAGAGTCTTGATCTTTCCCTTTTGAATAGGATTGAGAATCCATTGGTAATTGGATAAGCTGCTGACTAGTTTTTGCTTGCTGGGATGTAGTTTTGGATGAAGATTCCTGAGCATTAACAGTTGGTGATTCTGGTGGAGAAGATCTTCTAGATCCTGAAGGAATATGGTCGAAGTTTTTAATCCCTTCTGAAGCTTTAAGGAAGTCACCATACTGTCCTTCTTTCAAGCAGTGGTTATTGATGTCCTCTATTCTTTTGGAACAACTTCTGTCCAAATGGCCAATCAGCCCACAATAATGGCAAAGATTCAACAATTTTTCATATTTGAACCCCACCTGAGTTGCTTCCTCTCCAAGCCTTATGTTTGCAACTCTAGGAATAGGCTCTTCTAAATTCAGAGTTACCAGCAGCTTTAATAACTACCACCATGATTACTCGCCTTTGTCAGAACCACATTCTTGACATTTTTAGAAACTTTCCCAATTTTAAGTCCTACTTCGGTGCTTAACCAGTTCAAAGGGACATTTGTTACCTGTACCCAAATGTTAAGCTCTTGGAAGCATGGATGCTTGATCGAAATACCCCTCCTCCATTCCTTCAGAACGAGATATTGGTTCTCGAAACTCCAGTTGATGCCGTTAGCAACTTTCTCCAAATCTTCTCGGGTTTGAAAAATAAATTGTAAAAAATTTGGAGTGAGTTCTTTTATCTCCATCGGATGACTGAGTCGCCAAATATTTGTCATCATTCTTTTAACCCCAATCCAGTTGGCAACTCTGTCTCTTACTATTTTACCGAAGAGACTCCTATTGCATTCATCAGCACTCAGCTTGATGTCGTCATTAGCTATATCAATGAAGGTTGCTTCCCGTTCAGATAGAGAGAAGCCCCTTAACTGATTTGATAAATCTTTTTCTTGAGCATTAACCATCGATAACAGAACCCTAGTTTGCAAATGTGTCGGAACACCCGGAATAGATATAAAGGAAAGCAGCAACAATATGAAAGAGGGGAAAACCAGAAGTAGAAGAAGAAGAAAGATCAGAAATTGATTGGAATCAGTAAAGCTCCCACCTGAGAGAATTATCACCACTGCTCCCACCTGAGAGAATTAAGAAAATTGTTTTATGACTACTTTAGGTAGATGAATCTTGATGTCGTGATGAAGGAGGTGACCACATCTCTATATGGATTCAATGGAGGGGAGGTCGTCCCCATGGGTGACATAACCTATCTTATGGCCCTTGGGATGGGCTTGAAGAGAAAAGTGAAGATGGTGAGATTCCTGGTAGTAGGATCTAAGTCTGCAGATAATATCATTTTTTGGAGTGTAACTTTGAACACGTTCTAGGCAGTGTTATCGACCTACCACATCAAAATTAAGTATCTGATCAGTGAGGTAGTTGGTAAGGTCGAGGATGACCAGCTTACGTCAAGTTCGTGCTATCAGGTAACTGTGAAGGTGGGGAAGCAAGGTGTTAAGAAGGAAGACAAATGAGAAAGAGGAGAGATTAGTTCGAGGAAGGAGAAGCCAAATTCGAAAAGTGATGAGGGCAAGGAGAAAACTGAAATGCAACCAAGTGAAGAGATAGTTGAGGTGTAGATGATCGAGGGTGTGACAATAGAATGTTCAGAATTAGAGGAAGTCAGATTGAGCCATTCAGGTCAGAGCTTATCAACCTTATCAGGGAGTTTTGTGATGTCTTTGCTACATTGGAGGAGCTCATAGAAATTGACGACATCATCATTGAACACATACTGAATAACAAGCATGGCAGGACTATTAGATCGTGTCATAGACTCATAGTAGTCTTTTTTTTAATAAATTATATAACATTTTACACTTAAACTCAGCTACATGAGAAAAATTATCTTTATAATTTTAACAAGAAAATAAATTAATTAAAAATGAACATTTGTCATATATGTATAAAAGAGTAGTTAATATTTCATAAGGTTCTTATTAAAAGAGGATCATCTCTGAATAAAACTCGACTAAAGAGTATAATAGTTCTATTTTAATTTCTACTTACAATATTTATGTTTTAATATTATTTACTTTGTGATTCACACAATTTTATATAAATACTTAAAAATTATTTTCGACCGAAGCGATACATTAGAATGAAACAAACCAGCTCCCAATCCAACTGGCACTTGGGTTTAGTTTTTACAAGCATGATATGTGACGTTACTACTCGTGCATAATAGTTCATAATATACAGTACAACTAGATCACGCAAAAATTCATTTTTGATCCATTATATTGTTCATTTTCCAAGAAAGATCCAACATTTTGGCAGACATCAAACTTAGTACAATTAGTTAAAAATGGCATCATATTTAGTCCAGTAATCAGGTGTACCGGCGACCGAGCCCTACACCGGCGACCGAGCCCCGTGCGCCGCACTAGTACTTGCGAGCTTAGACGACCAGATCCAACATATTGATCCCCGCACGCCGCGATTTTCCTTTCCAACGATACGCAACCTCCGGCGCGAACCTGTTCTCAGTCTGCTATTCAATCAGTGTGCCTCCTTCCTCCATGAACAATCACGAGCAGCTACATCGAGCTCAGATCTTGAGCCACGTTCGGTGACCACAAGTCGTCCACTGACCGCCGTTTCGTCGCAACGCCTTCGTCCTCTGTGAACGGCTACGAGTAAGGACCTCCGACGCAGCCGATTCTGACGACTCCAGGTTCCAAGCTTCAACTTTGACGAGCCCACTTATTTTTCTTCCGACAACAGATTCACCTCATGCCCGATAAATTGTCCCCTCGTCTCTATAACACGGTATTTTGGCTATACCCTTGAACATTCTTTGGTACATGAATTAGAGATTGAGTGTTTTGCTTGGAGGTGCTCGAATTTTGGGGTGTTATTTTGTTTGAAGAAGTTTTGGTGTGATAATGTATTTTTAGGGAATTTTTTGGTTTGGCCAATTGATTTTGTTCGAAACAGTGTTGTTGATCATCTGGATTTGTTCGACATGAAGTTGAAGTAGTTGGGTTGTGGCGTGATTTGTTGATTTGAACGTATGCGGTTACGTGTTGTTATCGATTATGCCTCCAAAGAAGAAGCAAGTGACCACTAAAGCTAAGAAGAAACAAGTGACCGAGGATGTGAATGAGATGGAAACCGACCTCCGTGTGACAGTAGATCTGGGTGGACCGAAGAATTGGCTTCGTTCACTATTTCTGGAGAATGGGAATCTATGGTATATGATAAGATCACTAAATGGACATCCGACCTCCGAAGGCGCTTGACATGAACGACTTGAGTAGGCTTAGTTTGGAAGAATGAGTTGATGAATACTTAAAGGCCTTAAGTTTACACCAATAAGGCACAATGGAACAAGATGTCATAGTCATGGTGATCATGGAGTTCTATACTACATTGACGGTGCTTGATAAAGGAAAATGGCTTACTTGTAGGTTCAATGGGAAAGGGGTCACAATTGGTTATGCATTGGTGAATGAAATCTTTGGCAAAGACGGGACCGGGTGAGGTGCCTAGTGGTTTTTTATTTGAATAGCACTTGTATGGAGCTTTCGGGGTGCCCCACTTGGATCGGTGACTTGACATATATCATTATTAAGATCATGTATTGGTCGTGGTCCATAAATTTATTTATAATGTCTTCGGGCAGAAGGAAGGGAATAAGGTGAAACACGAGGATATATTTCTTCTTTGGTGCGCCATTCACAAGGAATCGGTGGGCGTTACCTGATTTTTATGGTAGACTCTAGCTCGGGTCACGAAATGGAAGCGTTTTGCTCCGGTGTTGGGGCATTTGATTACCAAGATCGCAGATCACTTTGAACATTTGCAAGGTGAGGAGACCGTTAAGATGAAGTGGATTGACTCGAGGGAACTCATCAATTCCCATATTGCCATGTATAGCACCACAGCTCACCCCCATGAGACCTGAGAGTGTGCTATGGCCTACTACAAGCGCCGTGAGAAAGTTGAGGCCGAGAATGCAAGGATGGAAGCCCACTTACGTGGAGAAGCACCACCCGAGAGGCTCGAACTTCCTTCTCCCAAGGTACTCAACCAGCCGTTGTGCCCGTTAATGATGCTCCTTCGATGTCTAGCTACACTACCAACTCGTGGGACGAGTTCGCCGCGCACGTGACCATACTTTTGAATCAAGGATCTGGTCACATGGATGCTCGCATTGATACTAGGTTGAAAACTTTTTCCACTCGAATGACCGCGATGGATGCAAAACCCGATTTGCTTTTGGATGACCAGGCCCATGGCCACCCTTCTTCTTCCACTCATGATGATTCTGGAGATGCACAGTGATTTCTCACTGTGTTGTGTACGCTTTTCTTTTCCTTTATTTACTTTTTCCTTCGTTTTATGTGTCTAGTTGTTTTGTTTGTTTTTTTATCTAGTTATATCTTATGTCTCGTCGTTCTTTGCATGATTCATATGTGATTGATTTCTCTTGACGTATGCTTTTTGTGTAAACAATGAGGACATTGTTTCATTTGAAGTGTGGAGGAAGATTTTTTGTTAATTATGCATTGATCATGCGAAGGCTAGTACTTGTGTTTTGTTTTACTCGTCTATGTTGTGTTTTGGAATGGTTTTTATTCTTGTTTTTATGTGTTTGTGTTCATTAAAATGTGAAGCTCAATGTTGGTTCAAGAGTCCAAATAGTTTACTGGTGAGTTGAGATTGTTGATTGGTGTCATTGTTAATGTCCGTGCTTTATGTACTTGATGAATTGGATGGTGTCCTAAAATTAGATGACAATTTGTTGGCATTGGTGCCCGCATGTGAATTCACGGGATTGTTTTGTCCATCGTTTGTTCTCGATTAATTTTTTTGAGACATGTTTGCCTTATGTTAGATTATTGTAAACATGTTATGATATACACTTGTGGTACGTCTTGATAAGCGTTAACCATGTTGTTGTATTTGTGATGTATCATTGTGTGCGACTCCCTTCGAAAAAAAGTAGAATTAAAGGTGAGTTCGCGAGGAGTATGGATTAGGCTCAACTTATTCCAAACCACTTCGTGGAATGGAATAATGAGCTCAGAAAATAGGTCATAGAAACTCGAGGAAACCCCTCGAGGCTAAACTAAGATAATCATTGTCCGGAACCCTCGTTTGGAAAAAGGTAGCTCACGAAAAAAAATGAATAAAATTGAGCTCGTGAGAGTTGAAATGATTAGACTCCGCTTGACCCGGTTAGTTTCTTTCTAGATAGACCGGGTTAAAGAGTACGGAAAACTGCCTAGGAGACTCGGGGACAAGCCTCGAGGTTAAAACTAGGTAATAATTGTCCTAACTACTCTCATTTGGAAAAAGTGACTCATGTAAAAAAAAAA
>CACSLK010010322.1:34493-47457 GCA_902706635.1 Striga hermonthica
CATCAATCAAGTATATTATATATTTAAGTATTTGCCCAAAGGTATATTTAAATATAAAAAGATTTCTGAATCCATTAATTTTCTCTCAAAGCTTAATTAGCAAGTATCAAAGTTTGCAGTGTTTAAATTTAATTTTTCCGTCAAGTATTATTGAAAAAAATTCAATGGGCTGAACTTCAATTAATGGTTTGAGCATATACATTTTCAATTAGGTGCACTGAATTTGAATATACTCTAATTACTAATGAAGTGCCCATAACCATTATTGGTGAGAGCTCCGAAGTAGAGGTAACTCTTCGTAGGGTATGTGAGCGATCAAATAGGTTGTGTTTGAATTTTATGAAATTAATCGTGACGGATAACATTAAGGCTGCTAATGCAGAAGAATTCCTAAATTAAAAATCAAGGAACTATCTCCATTTAAAATTGCGGAAAAGTCTATTGTGGAAAGTTTCATGATCGAGCTCACCACTATAAAAGTTCAACTAATGGTATCGTGTCTAACATGCTCAACATATAAGCTAAACTTATAAGCATGAGAATGAATGTTGTAGACTCATTTATAGTTTTATTCATCATGAACTCCCTACTTGTCGAGTTTGGCCAATCCTAGGTGAACTATAACACCATTAAAGATAAAATGGGACTATAAGGAAATTAAGGCTATGCTGGTGCAGGAAGAGGTGAGAATAAAAGAGATGAAACAAGAGTCGATACACTTTATATCTCATGTAAGAGCCAATAATAGTAAGATGAAATGAGAAACAAAGGCAAATAAAAGAAGATTGACTTACTTAAATTTTTTGCAGGTCCAATCATTAAAGAAACGAGGTGTTATTTCTGTAAAAAGTTAGGCCACCTCATGAAAGATTGCCCGAAATAAAATCTTGATTTGAAAAGAAAACATACATTAATTTTCGTATGTTGTGAATCAGATTTATTAAAGATTCCCAATAGTACTTGGTGGCTTGATTCTGTGCAACTACTTATGTATGGAGTTAAACGTAGTGCACATAATAAAAAATCTGCTCTCTTATGGCATCAAATATTAGGTCACATATCCGAAGAAAAGTTTTGAGAATGGTGAATATCCAAATCATTTTTCATTTGGATTTTAGTGATCAAGTTGTATGTGTAGAATGAATTAAAGAAAAGCAAACTAGACATACATTAAAGAGATCTGCCGATAGAAGCACTAAAATCTTATAACTTATGTACACTAAATTTTTGTGGTCTATTCGACATCCCTTCATGGGATGATGTAAGTATTTAATCACCATTATAAATGATTTCTCACGTTATGGTTATATTTATCTACTACATGAAATGACTCAATCTTTGGACTATCCAAAGATATACAATGATGAGATAAAAAAGGTAGTTAGATAAATAAATAAAAGTTGTGAGATCTCACTAGATTGGTGAATATTATTGTAAGTTCAATCAAAGAGGATCATATCCTAGTCCATTTGTAAAGATTCTTGAGATTTGAAATATTTGTGTGCAATACACTATAATTGAGACTTCTCAACATAATGGTGTTGCTGAGAGGATAAACCGTACTTAATAGGATATGGTTAGGAGTATGTTCAGTAATTCAAACATTAACATTTTCTATGTGGATGCATGTGTTAAAGATTGCTGCATATTGGGTAAATTGAGTTTCTATTAAAGTAGTTCCTAAAATACCTTATGAACTATGGAAGGGTAGGAAGCCTAGCTTGAAGCATCTTCATATTTGGAGGTGTCAAGCAGAAGTAAAAGTACATAATCCACATGAAAAGAAACTTAATCCTAGGACAACCAGTGGTTATTCATTGGCTATCTGGAAGGTTCTAAAGGATATAAGTTTTATGGCCCTAACCATAGTACGAGAATAGTTGATTGCGAAAATGCTCGATTCATTGAAAATTATCAAATCAGTGGGAGTTTTGGAACCGTAAAGTTTTGATGTCAAAGAAAATCGGGTTGAATTGTCCAAACCTGAGAGTCCATTAATGGTTGTTATTCTTCTAGTTACATTACTGTCATATAACTTAGACGAATAACAAAATGATCCAAACTTACTTGATAATGAATCATCACAAGCAATCAGAATTATAGAACAACCTTTGGTTGATGAATCTCAAGTCATTAAAAGTAAAAATTCTGGAAAAATTTATCAATGCCATGAAAGAATAATTACAGTCAATGGATGACAATAATGTTTGGAATTTAGTAGAATTACCTGAAGGGTCTAAAAGAGTTGTGTGTAAATGGGTTTTCAAAACCCAACATGACTTTAAAGGTAATATCGAAAGATATAAAGTTAGACTTATTTCTAAAGGTTACATCCAAAAAGAAGGCATTGACTACAAGGAAACGTTCTCTCTAGTTTTTAAGAATGATTCCTTGAGAATTGTAATGGTGATAGTGGCTCTGTATGATGTTGAGCTTTATCAAATGGACATAAAGATCACCTTCAAAATGATAAACTTAAAAGGAGATCTACATGAACTAATTAAAAGTTTTGAGATCACAAGAATGAAATGTTAGTGTGTAAGTTGAATAGATCGATATATTGACTAAAACAAGTCTCTCGTCAATGGTATCTTAAGTTTAATGATATCATCATTGCTTACGGTTTTATAGAGAATACCGTAGACCGGTGTATCTATATTAAGGTTAGTGGGAGTAGATTTGTTATTTTAGTTCCGTATGTCGATAACATATTTATAGTTGCTAATAATGTGAACATGTTGCACGAATTAAAGTACTATCTCTCTGAAAATTATGAAATAAAGAATGTGGATGAAACGTGCTTGGTAATTGGAATAGAAATATTCTGGAATATATCACTAGGACTAAAAATTTATCCCATTAAAGTTTTATTTGAGAGGTAATGGATGATTGTTCCGTATAATTCCAATTCATAAAAGGGACATATTTAGTTTAAATAAATGTCCGAAGGCGAAATGGAATGGAAAGTGATGGAGAAAATTCCTTAGATATAAATGATTAGGAGTCTTAAGCGAGACGAACCTGTATTTGGTTTGATAACATATTTGTTGTTGGTATACATTAAACAAATATAATTGAAATCCCTAAATGATTATTTAAATGCTGCAATGAAATTTTCTAAGATATTTACAAGGCATTAAAGAACACATGCTAACCTAAAGAAGATCCAAATAATTTTTATAATTGGATACTCGGATTCAGATTTTTGCTCATAATGTCTAAAGGAGCAAAATTATGGAAAAGTGGAACAAAGTCCATCATCGTGACTTCCACTTAAGTTTGAGTTTGGGGTATGCTTTGAGGCTAGAAGTCAAAATTAGGGCTACGATGCTTTATCTTAGGACTTGGAAATGTTGACATCTTGTCCAAGCCGCTAAGAATTAACGTAGTTTTGTAGCAATAATATTTTAAGGAAATGACAAGTATTCAAAGGGTGTGAATCACATAAAATTTAAATACTTGGTTGTAAAAGTAGAAGTGAAGAAACAAAGTGTCATTTGAGTATTTTAGTACTAATTGCATGAAAGTGGATCCATTAAAGGGTTATTCCCTATAGCCGTTGCAAGGCATATAAAGAAAATTGGGAATAACGAATGGGGCCTTGTTGGACTGACCGATACTGCATGGAATTGCTCAATTAATGGTTTTGACACTTATTGAATTCGATTACAGATGTTTTATTCTTCACATATAATACCATCATTATGGATATTTGATTTTATAGTATATACATAAAAGTTAGATGGCTTATGGTTATGGTACGAATGGTTTGTTCCATATTAAAGTAAAGTTGAATTAGAAATGATTTGTGGTACATGGAAGGGATCATGTCGCTCGAAGACTTGTGACCGCCATGACTCGGTTAATTTCTAGTTTGATTTTTAACTTATAGATATATGTATTCAATTATAAGTTTGATGAAAGGTGCGCGCTTAAAGTAGTTCTTTGGGTTTCGACATTTATATGGTCCAAGTGGGAGAATGTAATAATATTTTATATGTTATTCTATTATTGTGGACCATATAATTAGTTGGATCTAATTGAATTAATAGTCAAACTTTATTAAAGATGAATATGTATTTAATAGATTATTTAATGTTCTAATATTAAAGAGTCCAATGTGTGATGTTTAACTTGGACATTAAGTTACCTTAGAACATGGGGAATGGTAGTATGATTAGGACTCTAAGTCTCCTCCTCCTATATATACTACATACCCCTCTCTCCCATCTCATACGAAATAAAGTTCTCAACATCAAGGGCTTTTTGGAAAGACGAGAGACGTGGGAGAGAGAAACAATTCATAGGCTAAGACAAATCCATCATTGAAGATTGGAGAGAAAGGATTCGAGATTGGAGAAAGATGATCATAGATCAACATCATAGATGAACAGGGAAGGACTATAGCTGGATTCTTGTAAGTTTCTATGTGCAATTTAATTTATGCAAAGATCCATGTTCTATGAATTGATAGAATTACATGCTTAGGGTTTATTCAATTCCGCCTAATAGTTATGGATATACCCGTTAAATTTCTTACATATTATATATAACAAAATATACTCATCATAAAATAATCTAAATAGTAATTTACAGGTGATTTGTCGAACTATCATGTATATTATTAGATTTTAAAGAATAAACATATTTATAATGTGTACTGTTATAAATTATGATAAGCAAACAAGTCACCTTTCGAACGGCAAAAATTTAAAATTGGTCCTATAATTTGGCCATTGTCCAAAAAACCACTCCTATATTGACCACTTTCAATTTAGATCCTATAATTTGTCGATTTCATCAATTTTGGTCCTTTTTTGTCCGTACCCTGGATTAAAAAGTGACGTGGCATGAAAAAAGGACCAAAATTGATGAAATCGACACATTATAGGACCAAAATTGACGTGCCACGTAGATCATAATCACGCCATGTAACCTTAAAAAAATGACACGTCATGCCACGTCACTTTTTAATCCAGGGTCTGGATAAAAAGGACCAAAATTGATGAAATTGACAAATTATAGGACCTAAATTGAAAGTGGTCATTATAGGGGTGGTTTTTTGGACAGTGGCCAAGTTATAGGACCAATTTTGAAATTTTGCCCCTTTCGAACTATCATGCACATTATATGCTTAAAATATTTTTAATATATATTGTTATAACTCATGATAACAAACCAACAGATCATCCGTTGAACTACCCATGCAAATATGTATAAAAATTTTATAACATACATTGTAATAAACATCAAGATAAGTTAATGAGTCGTCTGTAGAACAACGATGTAAGTTGATAGCTTAGTATACCAAAAAATTCGATTTCATACATTATCGGTAAAATAAAAAATAATATTCAATTTAACCACGAAATTAATTGCCCAGCATATAAAACAAAATCAAGACTCACATTTGTTATAGATAAAAAAAATAGTTATTAAAAAATAATAAATAGAAACTACCATTAACAAAATTATTTTAGAATAATAGAATAAATCAACTGAACTTACACGATCTACGTAATTACGGTATCTTAAAAATATAAATTTTTATTGTCTAATTATTTCCTTAATTATCCACGAACTGAGCAATTAAATACACAAAAAATGAATAACATTCATTAAAACATATATAAATAAAAATTATCATTGACACAATTTTTTTTAGGACAGTTCTTGCAGACTGCATAATTAATTAATATTGTCGATATTTCCATGATTGTAGTATTATTTACAGATTGAATAAATCTGTCAGATTTACACAATTTGCGTAATTAAGGTATATTAAAAACAATTTGAGTAATTGATATTGCAGCCGAAATTCCTATATTTGGGTAAATCAGTCAATTCACATGATTTGAGTAATTAAGGTATCTTAAAAATGAATCTACCACAAATAATTATTTGAAATATACCATAAACTGTTAAATTAATTGGAGTATTTAAGGTAACTTAAAAATGAATATTTATATGGCTTATTGTTTTTTTTTTTTAATAATTGGGAGCAATTTTCGTAAGTGACTATTTAAAATATATCATAAATTGTTAAATTAATTTCTTAAAATAGTAATAGATTTTTTTTAGGGAGATAATTACTATTTAAAAAATAATCAAACCTATGTATATATGTGTGTGTGTATGTTTCAATATTGCAAATTTAAAATTCCTAGAATAACACAAACGATTATTGTCGATTCAAGCAATAGACACACATTTTGTGATACACGGTTTTATTAAAGGTTAATACCAATTTGTGGTACACTATTTTATGAAAGATTATTACCAAATGAATCTCTCAATTTTAAAGGTAATGCCAATTTGTGATACCCGATTTTATTAAAGGTTAATACCAAATAAATCTCTTCATCTTTATCAGAAAGAAGATTCACTATCTAAAATTCACATGTTTAAATATTTACACATCACACAATAATTTTTCAGATGCAACCATATACAAATAAAAAGCACACAGTTTGGACAACAAAATATCTTAAATTAAATAACACACGTGGTGCCATAGAATTTTGAAACAAAATCGCCTTAAAAATAGTATTACAATTATGAAATAGACGTCAAATCATAATTGTGGTTTTTACTCGTTAAATGAGCGTTTTTTTATAAGAAAAAAAAGTGGGCTAATCGCGAACAAATATACTTAGGAAACGTGATTAAATGATGGGTGTGCTACTTTTGAAGTGATTGCACCAGATAAGAGTGTGCTTTAAGTCACGTGGTTGATGGGCTTTAAGCTTATCAACAACCATTATCTTGTTAATCCATCACTTCATTCAATGAGAATGTTTTGGCCTTTGGGTCCATCCTAAATCATCTATTTCAATCTGTATTTATATCTCGCTACAAAAAAAAAAACTATTATATTCTAATGGAAAATTATATGTTAATTTATTTTGATGGAAATTCTAACGTATATTTCAATGTTATAGCTTCTGTTGGAATAATTTCAACGGAAATATTCCGTTACAATGTTTTTTCACTGGAATTTTAGATGAAATTTGATAATTTCAACGGCTATGTTTCCAACGGTTTTTTTGTCATAATAATTTCTGTTGGAATTTTTATTTTCACCCGTTGAAATCGTCAAAATCCAATAGAAATTCTAATGGAAAACTCATTCCAATAGAATATTTTTGTTGGAATTAGCATTGAGAAATATCCATTGCAATTGTCGCTAGAATTCTATTTGAATATATTTCCGTTGGAGTTTCATCATTTTCTTGTATTTATATATATAATTATACATAGTTTCTATTAAGTGAAAATAAGCTATTTTCACCGCGTTTTGAAGTCCTGCTAAATTTTTTAACACCGCCCAATAAAAAGCTATGTTTTTCACCCCATAAAGTGCGAAAAACATTGTGCGATGAATATACGATAATTATGCGATGACGTTGTGCAAAAGTTAAAAGTCGCACTTTCTAGGGTGAAAAAAAAGTTAAAGTGTGAAGGCATTGTGCGATGAATATGCGACAGTTATGAAATTGATATGCGACAATTATGCCGTCCATTCGCATAACCTTCGCACTTTCTGGATGAAAAATTTAGCTTTTTATTTGGCGGTGTGAAAAACTTAATGTATCTTCGTATTGGGGTGAAATAGACTCCATTATCACATGGACACATGTTCAATTTCCAAGCCATCGGGTCAGTCAATGAACAGGGTAATTAATTTTAAAAATAGAAAGGGGGTTTGATCGAGTCCCTTGCTATAGTCCGAACAATCCATCCCGACCGGTCCTAATTCTTTGTTGACCCGCTCGGTAGGATTTCAAATCATTAGATAAAACTCTTTTCACTTTTTAGTCTTTTTTTGTTTTTTTTTTTTTCCGAAACGATAGTAATAGTTATAGTTTTTTCAAATCATTAGGATAATTGTTGAATCATCGACTTTTTGCCACAATTTTTCAGTTAAACATGATTTCGACACACGAGAAATAATAATAATAATAATAATAATAATAATAATAATAATAATAATAATAATAATAATAATAATAATTTCAGTCAATTAGTTAGCCATGATCTCTCAAAGTAACAAAAAAATATATTATATATTACAATTTATGTCATATATGTAGTGATTCATGTGTAAGTTATGAAATTATATTTATATTGTTCATTTATACTAATTGTTAAAAGTTTAAGACATGATATTCTCATTGTCTAACTTATAACTTTAAATGTTGTATATATTATGTAATGTACACAGTACACTATTATTATACATAATTGTAGACAAAATAGTTAATGATTTTTTTTTCTGCTCGTTTTTACATTTAATTATGAAAACTGACAGTCACATCTTGTATTAATTAGGTGTAATAATATTTTTTTTTAACTTATTTATCATATAATTACTATTAATATTAATTAATCAAATTTTTTCACTAAAAGTTTATAAAAGTTATATAAAAAATATATTAAATAAAACTGTGTTTTCGCCTTAGAGCATCTCCAATGGTGAAATGTAATTGTAGTAAATTACACTTTATATTAACAAATTTAGAAATGTCTCCACTTGTAATCCTACAATGCACAATATAATCACAAATGTAGTGATGAGGTGGACATAATTAATGTCCACAATGTAGAGAAGAATGTGGTTCATCCACATTCTCTTTCACATTCCAATCAACCAATTGAGAGATGAGAGAGAAATATTATTACCATTTTCAAAATATCTAAATTATTTAATTGTTTTTGTTTCTTATTTATAATTTTTTATTTTACCAAATGGACAATATTATGTTTGATCGCATTGTGCGTTGTAGAAAATTTTTTAGATTTAAAGTTGTGAATTTAACATATATCTTATGTGGCTCACAATCAATCTAAATAATTGACATTTGTCAAAATTTATGTGATAGCTACATTTATGCATTGGAGATGCTCAATTTTTAATTATTGAATAGAAATTTTCGCTCTCCAGAAAAATTCCCAAATTCCCGCCTGAGCCCTAGCTTTCTTCTTCCTCCTTGGTTGTGCCTCCCTCCGGCAGCCTGGTTCTGGTAGTCCCCAGGAGCAGTTGACTCGCCCTGGGCTCAAAGGCGCGCGACTATGGCGGTCCCGCGACTTCTCCGCTCTAAAGTGGGTCGTCTCTCCTCCCAAGTGCCATGGAGTGCGAAAAGTGACGGGCTTCGCCGGTGGCTGGGCTCCGAAGAACGCCGCGGGCATCTTTGTGGAGGCTTGTCGCGGTGGTCTAGCCTTGGTCTCCCCCTCACCGGCCTTCCCTGGTGTTGAGAAGGTGCAGTTCTTCGACGACGCATGCGTGGGTGCGTGTTGGCCCGGTGTTTGTGTAGGAGGGGCTGTGGAGTGGACCGACCTAGGTGGTCTGCGGATTTCTGAGGGTGGGTGTTGGATATGTGGTCCGGTTCCAATCAACCCATTAAGGGTGTTTTTGGTTCCGTCGTGTTTGGGTCATAGTTCTCGTATCTTCTCTTGGGTGTTTGTTTGGGCCGTGTTGGAGCTTAGTTTTCCTGCCTGGTGGGGAGGACATCTGTTCTGTTTGCGTTTTTTTGTGTGTAGTGGTGTTCTTTTTGTCCCAGTGTTTGTTGTTTTCTTGGTTAGTTGTGTGTTTTAGTTCGATGTTATTCTCCCGTTGGGAGTTGTGTTATTCTCCTGTGAAAGTTGTTGTGTTTAGTTTGGTGTTTCCGTATTTAGGTTGGTTTTAGGTTGTCTCGGCCTAGATGTTTATGGGGTTAGTCTTCCCAACTAGATTCAGTCGAGCAGCTGTTTTATTCGGCCATTTAACTGCTTTCTAGTATGTAATTACGTACTTTTGTGTTATTGAAGTCTACCGTATGAAAAAAAAAAAGTTATTTATTTTAATTAATATTTGTTATTTTTTCATCTCATTAAGAATTTTTCAATAACTAATTAGTTTTAATAATTCAATCCCTTAAATTGAATAATAATAATAATAATAATAATAATAATAATAATAATAATAATAATAATAATAATAATAATAATAATAATAATAATGTAATTTTTTTTTCAACTAATCAATTGATCACAATCCCTTAAATATGTGAAAAAATATATTATTTATTATATTATATGATATTTTTATAGCGATTCACATATAAGTAAAATATATTATGATTATATTGTTCATTTTACTAAAGATCAAATTTATAAATTATAATATGCATACTATATAACTTTTAATTGTAAATATAAACTATCCACATTTATGTTTTTTATGGATATTTTATTTATATTTAATCATGTACATAATTTGAGTAATAGTGTAGATGTGAATAAAATAACAAGCCTAACATCTCCAACGCTCAAATGTTGTTGTGAAAATTACATTCCACATCAACACATTTAGCAATATCACAACTTTTCATACTCCAATGTACAATGTGATCACAAATGTTGTGATGGTGGATATAATTAATGTCTACAATGTAGAGAAGAATATGATTCATCCACATTCTCTCATTCTAGCTAGTCAATGAAGATAAGAGAGAGAATAGTTCTTACCAATTCCAAACAATTTAATTATTTAATTAATTTTCTTATTATATGTTATAAAATTTTATATTTGGTAGTAAATAGAATTGTAGTTAGACTACATTGTGCATTGAAGATAATTTTTTAATTTCATAGTTATAAACTTAACATTTTTCCTACATGGTTCACAATCCATTTAATTTATTGACTTTTGTCAAAAATTATTTTACAACAACATTTTTTTCTCTAAAAGATAGACTTTATAAATAAACACGAAATTACAACCGGTTCACTAACCAGAAAGAGGGAGGCCTACCAAAGGAAAGGTAGCCTAAATCACAACACACTACAAAACACACAAAAATCTAAAAACCCCATTAATGAAGAATACATACTCCCCACCGGGAGAATTCACGCTCCTAAAGAGGAGAAAAATACACTGATGCATACAAACAACACTAACACCACAGAACAAAAACCTACAACAAAGCAACACTAACAACGCAACACAAACACAACAACACAACATAAACACAACAAAAAACACAAACAACTAATACTCAAGCCCTTCCCACAGCAGTGAAGTCAAATCGAACACCAACGACGCTGACCCCCAAGGCCGAGTACCCTCACGGACAAGACCCAGTCCAAACCGCAAATTCAGAAACTGTAGATAATCCCCTAACCAAATCTGAGACTAAAGAAACCAAACCCTCGCCCTGGTAGACAACCCCAAGACCTGCAACCGGAGATCCACAACATACTCCACCTCCCAAGACCCGACAACCCAGGTCCAGGACACAAGACCCATCCTGACCCGAGCCGACTCCGCTAACACAACCCAAAGGCCCCAAAAGCAGAGCAAAAAGGAAAGAGGGAGGAGAGTGAAACCGCCCTAATCTCAGCCCCGTCTACCACCCCGCCTACCTCCGAGAGGGTAAAAGGAGCTACCACCTTCACTCATAGCCACGCTGGCAGCCCGCCACCACCTAGACTCCGAGAAAAACGCCGAACCCCGCCCATCTTAGCAACCAGCGAGAAGGCGAAACCCAAGGGGAGGACCAGACATCTTTCCCGATGATAAAGCTGCCGCCACTTCCGACGTCTCTGAGATTCAACTGCATAGCTCGGAGGACGCCGCCGTCGTGGTGGCCCGAAGGCCCTGCTGGGAGAAGGCACGCGGATTAGAGGATTAGGTTTTTTTTCAAAATTTGGGGATTTTTGATTTTAGTGGAGTTGCTGTGTTTGTGGCTTATGGGTAAAGGTTCAGTTGAGGGTAACTGTTTTACCCCTATTTGGTGTTAGTGGTGGTTTGTTGGTTTGTGTGTTCTAGCTCACCTTGAGTGATGCTCTCAGCTTCGGCTCTCATTGTGTACTAAACTTTGTTTCTCCTAATAAAGTGTTATTTTGTCGTTTGAAAAAGAGAGAGAGAGAGAGAGAGAGAGAGAGAGAGAGAGAGAGAGAGAGAGAGAGAGATTGTCCGCTTTTTATCCTACAATAACGTTAGAGTACTGAAGATGCTAATAATTTACCGTTGAACACGCATGTGAAGCAAAATTTCACGTCTATCACATGTATATTCGCAATTTATTATAGAATAAATCTACCTTGACATTAATTATTTGATATAAAATGACTAATTAAAAGTGATGTGGATATTTTATAGGTGTTAATTTTAAAAGTGGTGCAATGTGTAGAGTAACGAGATCGTAACACGTGTTATTATTTTGAATTTACATCAACATTTATGTTATTGTGCACGATTCTTTATTATATAATGTATCTTATGTAGTTTATATTTGGTATGTGAATTTCAAGAAAATAGCTTAAGAAATCAAAAGAAAAATGGAAAAACGAATAAAGTCGAGGCACGTAAGATACACTCTCCTTAAGACAAAATAGCCCTGTATATTACCCACAGTTCACGGCTAACGCCTCCAAGATACAACGACTTATGATTTGTGTATAGCGGTAACTCAAATACACAAACCTTCGGCAAACAATACTTAGGTTTTGAACTCTCAAGATAGAAAAGAACACAAAGAACACAAGATGAATATGAACTTTGTAAAAAGGATGCAAAGACTCTTGGAATAATTTTATGTTTGAATGATTTCATGTTTGTGGGTATATATAAATGTAGGGAGACACCTCCAAGAGGTTTAAGTGTCAAAAGACGTCTTTTGGGACGTGCCCGAACGAGAACGGATGCATCTAGTGGCCAAAAAATACCTTATGGTCACCAAAGGGTGCAACCCTTTGATTTCCGCAACCAGTTGCGCGCCTGTGCGCCGCGGGCTCGTACGAGCTCATACGAACTTGGAATCGAGTTCCATTTTTTCCTACTTGTCCCCAACGAGCCCTTCTACAATTCTAGCATACATAATGCATAATTATGGCTCGTTTAGTTTGTCCAAAACAAAATGTTTGTGAACCCTATAACTTTTGAGTTATTTAAACTCAATTAATTAACATATAACACTTAGAA
>CACSLK010010322.1:102518-122318 GCA_902706635.1 Striga hermonthica
TTTTTTTTTTCAGTCGGCGCTTTCCCTGCTCCTGTGTTGTGGTGAGTCTGGACGTATGGGTCCTTCGACGGGGGCGGTCCTCGGTCCCGGCATGGGTTTTTTATACGGTTGCACCAGTCCATGCACAACAAGAAACATGTTATTATTCTTCATCTCCTCATATTTTATCGATCACCCTGTAATTGGAACTTTGCAGATTTGTATGGTTTATATTTAGTATATTTTTGGTATATTTTTATCTCCTCATATTGTATCGTGTTTGTATCGTTTCTCCATGTTATATGTATGGTTTATATTCAGCATATCTCGGTATATGTGTTGTTTAAATTTAGTAAAATCATGAAAAACATATACAATACATATACCATCATTATGATTTGTATTGTAAGTATATATACCGACATTATATTTTTTCTGGTATATTCAGGGTTATTTTCAGTATATTTTCGGTATATTCAGGTTTATTTTGAGTATATTTTTCAGTATATTGTCGGTATATTTCAGTATATTTTTTGGTTTATTTTCTAAATACTATTATTTGTATGGTTATTCAGGGTTTATAGTTAATATATATTCGGTATATTCTCAAAAGAACAATATTTAAAAAAACGATTAAAATAAACTATATATATATATATATTTAGCATTAAAAAATTAAAAAACCCATTTAATGAATTATCAAAGATAAAACAAAAAATATAGATAAAAAATGAACCATTTTTTTTTTTAGGTTTAAATGAATATATTAACTGCCTTTTAAGCATTGATGTAGTTAAATATGGTCTGCAACGGAAATTAAGGGATTGAGGTGTAATGGATATGATAACTCCTTTTAAGCATTAGTGTAATTAACTGTAATTTTTTAAGTAAAGACATAATTAATTATATTTGCATGATAGAATTGTAAATATTTATAATTCATGTAGGAAATATGAAAATTTCCCAATTATCTACGAGAGATTGATTCGGGCCCAGTTTGTTCGAGCACAAGTAACATCAAGCCCATTAGCTTGCCATCAGGTCAAGAAAATCTGCTCAGCCCAACTCAGATAAACGTTCAGCCCATTTGACGAGTTCTGAATTAGACCCACCACACAGCGAAAGAACATTCACCTTTCATCATCCACTCTTTGGGGATGGCGTCGTCTTCATCTCTCCTCCTTTCCCCTTTCTCATCTGCAATCGCCACAGAAAACCAATGTCAACTGGGCTGCAACTCCAGCGCTTCAACTTTCATCCACAACCCGAAGCTCTTATCCGCGGCGAAGCCCCGGAGAAGCTACTCGCGGAGGTGCGGGTTCAGGTCTCCGGTGGCTCGGAAATCTCTTGACCACATACCTAAGCAGTTCAGAGGAGAAAATCTCAAAGATGGATGTATGTTATCCGTTTTGTTTTATATATATATGTGTGTTGTGTTTCCGATTTTGGATTTCGAATCTGCTTTCGTTTGGTGCCTGGAGTTGATTTGTACTCGCGATCGTTGCTTATTACGATGTTCTTTTGGGATTTGGAGATATTTATCTATCTGTATTGTTACTTGGACAAATTTTACCCATCAATTTGAAAGGCCTGTATAGTAAGTAGAAGTTAAATGGACATAGGTAAATATCACTGGACTAAAAATCGGCCTAGGCGCTCAGATTTTGAATGAATCGGCTGAAAAAATCGGCTAGGTTGAGCCTATGTGGGCTTCGGCGGCAATTTTTCAGTTTTTTTAAATACTATTTACATTATTTTTTTTTATCATGTTTTCTTTATAGTATATTGGTATTATTATTTTGGACTTAGGTCTGTGAGTTTATTATAAGTTGAGAAATTTTAATCTGTAGGAAGTGAAAATAAATAAAAAATAAGGTATTTAATCTTAATTTCTAGGACCCCTCTAGGCGCTAGGTGCTTGACTAGTAACTAACGACTTTTAGAACACCGTAAATATCAAGTAAAGAAGAGTACGAATGACCTAAAAGCATCTTTAAAATTATACAATTGGCAAACAACCTCTATTGCATCCTTCTGTTAATTCTCCTTTTGTATTTGTTTTCAAGTGTTATCGTGATAAAGATACTTTTTATGCTCTAGTCTTCTTTTGAGAAACGACTAATGAGCTGTTTTGTCGATCTGCTGATGTTCCTTCATATGAAGACACCCAAATTGGAGGTGATCTTGCAGGTGTATGAGAGTGTTTAGATGGATTCTATCTCTAACTTTCGACTAAGGTTGTTAATTTTGATATGTTGAGTGTTTTGACCTTTGCTAATTGCTGAGATTTGCGAAATTTCAAGTTCTGGGAGTTATTCTGAGGAACCATATATATGCATTTTAATTGCAGTTTGATCTTGAGAATCGGTTTAGAATGTTAAGACAACTGCAAGAATCAAAATTGGACTTCTGTTTGTTGGCTTTTTTGTTCTTAGTATATGATTTAGGAGATGGGAGACAACAAAACCAATGGTACAGTCTGTTATAAGTTCTTTATATTCTCCAAATGTTTATGCTATAAAATGCATGTCTTCTTTTTTATTTTCTTCTTTTCTTCACCATGCTGGCATGTTAAAATCTCTTATGGTATCTACCTTGTTCTTTTGTAATTGTAGTAATGGAAAATTACAAGAATGTACCTGAGTTTCTCTATGGTCTTACACCCCCACAGATGGATATGTTCATGAAAAAGCATAGTCCCATCAACCAACTATCGGCAAACGTGAACGAGGTTTGTCTCTCGTCCCTGAGAATTGGGAATATTCTAAATTTTGTTGCTTTGTATGTATTCTTTGTACTTTTCAAGCATCAGAACAATGCCTTTTCCACTTGCAGTTTATTTGCTTAAATTGAGATAGAAAACATTAGTTCTATACTTAGTGTCATGAGAATCTTTTGTGTAAAGGACACTCATTACTTGGGTTTTCTTTCAGGAAACCCTTACAGCTGCGCACAGTTACCTGAATGGTGCTGGAATGAGTAGACTCTCTGGAAGTATGAATCCAAGCATGAGTGCAAGCATGAGTATAACCATGCCTGCTATGTTACCTGAAGATGATGATGATGATAATGATGCTCCTGATTTGCCGTCTTTGATTTTAGATTCCCGCGTTGTCTATTTGGGCATGCCTGTATTGTTAAAACTATGCATATTATTTTTTACATATTATATATTTTGAAATTTGAATATCTTTGTCCTTCTGATTTATTTCTGGTCATTTATTGCAACAGCTTGGGCCGTCCGTGGTTGAACTTATTGTTGCACAACTTATGTATTTGGATTATATGAGCGGAACTGAGCCGATACATCTATACATCAACTCAACGGGTACCCTGGTAATCACTTAAACATGCATATTATATGGCATGCAAGTTTTAGCCTTATTTTTATCTTTGTTTCTCTGTAACATTTGTGTTCTTATCTGCCTCTATTTGTTTGCCTAGAATGGGAACATGGACATTGTCGGATCTGAATATGGCGCATATGCGATTGCTGACTCTATAGTTGTAAGCTCCTATTTGCATAACGTTATTTTAGGCAATGCTTAGTGACCAAGAAGAAATTAGTTTGGGAATATTTGATGTTCTAGCCACCTTAGAAATGATAATGTGTTAATTATCATCAGAATTACTCACAGTGAACTTTGAGACTTTACCGTTGTTCATTTTATTTATTTATTTTTGGTTTTGGTCATTTAACCTTTGATCTAACTGAACTTTTCATGTTTTTGTATCAGTCTTGCGAAGCTAAGGTGTATACCCTAAATATAGGACAGGCACTTGGCCAAGCTGCAATGTTTCTGGCTCTTGGAAATAAAGGCTGTCGTGCAGTGCTGCCAGCGACAACCAGTAAGATCCGACTTTACCCTTATTTTCCTAGGCCCACAGTATGTTTAGATCACAACTTGGCTAGGATCTCACTGAAAGTGACAGGGAATCTGACTTTATTCTCTGGCTTTACTAGTTGAACACTTAATGAATTTCCCTGATTACATGATATCATGTCTCGTCCATTTTTTGTTTATTTGTATAATAAAAGTAAGAATGATTGTTGCGTCAAACTTGTACTACATTTTATATCCCGGTCCATGATGAAGCATAAGGTTGCCCCATCTTTTATATTTTTGAGTTGATCTGTAATACCCTTTCTATCTTGTGCTGCAGCACAATTGTACCTTCCGAAAGACCCCAGAGCAAGTGGAGTTGCCACTGACATGTGGGTTAAGGTCCCCTCTCTCTCTCTCTTTCTCTCTCTCTCTCTCTCTCTCTCTCTCTCTCTCTCTCTCTCTCTCTCTCTCTCTCTCTCTCTCTCTCTCTCCATCCATCCCTCCCTCCCTCCCAATCGTTTTATTCATTTTCAGTTTTCATAAACTGGTTAGGGGAAAGAGATAGATGTACTGACGGATATTTACCTGGGGTTCTTGTCCTATGGAATTGGGAAGTCCAAGGAAGAACTTAAAAACGACATGAAACAGAGACGGTCTTACACTTCACAAGAGGCCGTCGACTATGGCATTGTCGACAGGATCGTGTACACCATGAAGAAACCGGTCAGTAATTATATAATTATAGTTTTCAAACAAATATAATTATATAACATTTTTAACGCTTACCCTTGCTATGACTTCAGAAGCCAGGCGAGTTGCTGGCTAAGCCGAAAGCATTTGGGCAGTCAGCATATGGAGCGGGGGTGTCCAATGCCTGAAATGTTTTGTATTTGAGGCAGGATTAAGGGTATGTATTGAAATATTTTGATTGTAAGGGACTAGAAAGATATTACAGAACTCTTGGACCTACTTTTTCCTGTTAGATGTTGCCCACATTGTAATTTGAAGCTGAAAAAGGGCATGTGTTTTACTCACTCTTTTGTTTAAGTTCAGTATGCAAATGCATAAGAGGGGATTGGGATCTCCTTTGGGAACTTCAAATGATAATAGTAAAAGTATTTGTGGCTAGCTTTAACAAGAATGAAAGATGCTATATTTGTAATCTTGATAATTTTATGGTGGTGATATGAAAATATTCATATCATTGGACTGACAAGTGGTCTTCGGCACCACCCGACCATTGTCTTAATCTTTGCCGTAGGTAGGGGTGAGCAAAACCGAGCTGGAACCTAAAAACCGAGCCGAACCGATGTATTCGGTTCGGTTTTTCAAAGTTTGATTTTTGATGCTGTTAAAATTTTGAAAAACCGCAAATAGTTCGGTGCGGTTCTGTTTTGTGTCCGAAGTGTGCGGTTTAACTGAATTGCACCGAATTTGTTAAAAGACAATTTATTTGTACTATACATTGCATTTTGGGCTTTGGGTTTGGGGTCTTTGGGGCTTGGGCCGCTTTTAAAATCTAATAACAATACAATTAACAATTAAACAAACAATTTACAATTCACAAAAACTTATAATTCTAATTTCTATATCTTGCCCTGGGTTCATTTTCGCCTCAGTCCCAACTCTAACTCACGCAGTGCATTAAAAAAAAAAAAAAGAAACTCAATCATACAGGCTCGTCACACTCGGGAACAATTCCGGTCAGGAAATTCAAGGAGACTGTCGAAAATGACCAAGTTTCGATAGTTCTCGATTTCTCCCCTCATCGAGCCCACAAAATTAGTCTGCCATAGCAACAATCTTTCCACTTTGAGGAGCTTCTCGATTTCCTTTAGAATGGGGCCAATGAGGCTGTTTTCATACAGGTACAAGCCCACGAGCTCCGTGCAGTTACCGATTTCAAGAACCCTAATTTTGTTTCAAATTGATTTATTTTTGGGTTTTTTTTAGTAATTTGCGGTTAACCGAAACCGCACCAAATCGAACCGAAAATTTCGGTGCAATTTTGTTTCGGTTTTTCCTCCATGTTCGGTGCGGTTCGATTTGCAAAAATGTATATTTTCGGTTATCGATTTTTTCGGTTTGGTGCGATTTTTCGCCGAACCGCACCGATGCTCACACCTAGCCGTAGGTTCTTCCCATTTACTGTTGAGGGATGTAGTCGTTAAGTTCCTACTTCCTATTGCCAATGGCGGTGGTGGTGCCTTTTTTTATTTTTAATGTATTTATTTCAATTACGTAATTTGTCATTATTTATTTTGGTATTATACTTTTGCAATAAATTATTTATGTATATATTAATGTAATTTCGGAAATTGTTTAAAATATAAAAAAGGTTCTCTAAAATTGGTCTTAAAAAAAAAATATTTAAAAATCAAAGAAAATCGAATAGAAACGCTAGAGGAAGGGCTTGAACCTTCGACCTTGTGGTTAACAGCCACACGCTCTAACCAACTGAGCTACTCCAGCTGTTCATATAATTATAACAACAAAGAAATATATACATATCAAGACTTTGGCCACCTTTTTTTTTTTTTTTTGTTTCTTTAAACAATTATATGATTTACCACTAAAAATTTTCTTAATTTCAATAAATTGAGAAAATGAAACGTAAATCTATATCTATCTATAGTTATATATTGAATAAAGTAAGTGCAAAGCAACATAGTATTTCAAATATTTTTTTTGCTTAATTTATACATTGATCATTGGCTAAAAGTCAGTATTTAATCAACATGATTTGACGAGTATCTTATCCCCATCCGGTTTTAAATTAGGCTAGCGTTACCCTCCTTCTCTTGCACCGAAAAAAAGTAAGTATTTAATCAATCTAAATAGTGAATAAATTGATATTTAATATCTGATATGTATAAAATATACTAATGTCTATCAATAATTAGGAGTCCTTTTTATACATTTAAATTTTGTCCTCAATGAGTATATAGTGTACTAAATGTCTACTATTAATTATGAGTCTCATTTTATAATTTATTCCATACATTTTAAAATATATTTACGGACATATATTCTTTGCATATTGCATTAATTATAAGCCTCTGTCGGTTGGTCCCAGTTTAAATTTCTTAAGTCAAATACCGAACCGAACCATAAATTTCTTGGTCACGAAATAAATCAAACCAAATTATTCAAAGCAATATAGCTCCGTTTGATTTTTCAATTTCGAACCATATAAAAGGACATGTTAAAATAAAAAAAAAATAAAAATAAAAAAAAAATAAACGCAAAACTTCAAACGCGCCCAATTGCATGGCTTTCTTTTTGAAAAATATGGCATACACTTTAAAATAAATTTTTTTAATTAATATAGTCAAAAATACTTTTTAGATCAAAAAAGTGAAATCATTTTAGGTTTGCACATTTAAAAATTTTAGGAATTCGCAATTAATGGCGATGATAAAGACCATGCTGATCCAATCAGCAAGAAATCCCAAGATAGAACCTAAATTCTGGTCAAACTTATGGATTATTAATTTAAAATAATAATTATAGTAAGAATTCGACATGAATGTGACATAAAAATAATTTTATTATTTATTACTCCCTCTTATTCATATAACTAGTACGTATCCCATCCCGCGCGATGCACGGGACAAATATATTAAATGAGTTATTTTCACAACTTTTTTCGTTTAAGTCTAAAAAGTAATAGAGTTATTATCTATTTTCTACATCTTTTAATCAACGTTAAGTGTTAAGTCTAAAAAACAATAGGGTTATAAGTTTTTTTCCACATCTTTTAACCAATGTTATTTTTTTTAGCCAGAACATTAAATATGAGAATGTTAGGGCTAGCTTGTAAGATAATTAATATATTATCCAACTAAAACATTTATACTAATAAAAAATTAATTTTAGCATATAAATTTATCCCTTCATATAAGAGAAAGTAATAGTTTTACTTATTCTTGTTCACCATATAATATTTAATTATTATTTTATTATATAATAAAAAGAAATCTATGAAAATTATTAAGCCGTCTTCTGACAAATATGTATGGAATTATGTGTTCGTATCTCATAAGTCACAAACATAATGAATAACCTTACAAATTATTCATTCAAACTTTTATTCATTGCAAGTATATTAAAATAGTTTATATATCGGCCATTAAATACCACATTCAATATATTTAAAAATAAAAAAGTACATAAAATTTCTGGTGTGTTTAAAATAATTTTTTATGGGCTCAATTTTCAATCAACCAGACATTTGGTCAAACGCATAGGTGCGTTCAAATTTAAATCATTGGCATTTTGTTAGGTTGAAATTTAAATCAGCTATCATAGTACAGTGATGTGTATTATATATATATATATATATATAATTATTTAACAAATAATATGTGTTTTATAAAAATAATAATAATTTCACAAGATTTTAAATATAAAAATTGGTTTTTAATCACAATAGAAAAATCATGATAAGTTGTATTAAAAATGTGTTATGGGATAAAACAATTAAATAAAATACTTGATGAAGATAGAATGCATTAATTACTTTTGACTTTTCTTACTACTAATTTTGGTAAATAAGATGATTTTTTTATATAAGTATATATTTATTTATATAATAAATACCGTTTTGAGAAGTTGAACTGTATCTAAGAATCTTTTTCTTGTCAATTATAACCATTTTAAAATGAAGAAGGAGATGAATGTTTGGGAAAAAAAATGAAGAGTGAATATAAAAATGCGTAGTATATTTATTAGGTAAATGATGATAATAATGAAAAAAATATGTAAAAAAGATCCAAAACGTTTTAATTGGTTAATGGTTGATAAAACCAAAATTTCATTTAAAAGGAACATGTAGTATGTGTTAGTATTTTATTTGTAGCATTGTTTGCCGTTCTTATATTTATTTAAAAATATTGTACATTAAGATTTCAATGAATAGTGGATGCTATGTGATTTAATTGGCAAAGTGTTCTTTTTGGTTCATTATATTAGTTATTTTCAAGGAAAGATTCAATATTTTGGCAGACATCAAACTTAGTACAATAAGTTGAAAAATTCATCATATTTGGTCCAATAATTAGGCAATCCGGATAATTTGCCTACGTGTCAGGATTCATATTTTCCACGTAATTTTTCGAGCCAAATTAATTTCCAGATGGTGATGACTGGGCGAATGCCAGTCTAGGAAAATTTCATTTTTGGTCCATTATATTGGCCATTTTCTAGGAAAGATCTAACATTTTGGCAAACATCAATTAGTGCAATAAGTTGAAAGATTCAACATATTTGGTCTAATAATAAGGCGATCTGGATAATTTGCCTACGTGTTATGATTGGTACTTTCCACATCATTTTTCAAGCCAAATTTCCACAGCCTGTGCCAAAGCCCTATGCGGCCACACCTCATCCATCTCATTCACACGATTTTTCTTCAAATTGTCACCAACCATGATTTTCAAATCTTATATAAATTGTGAGAAAACACTGATAGTCCCTTATTTATGGTAAAAATACTAGGATTTCCCATAGACGACGTCAATTTTATACGCAAATTATCTTGAACCGCTTGAAGTGCCCCACCACGAAAGAACGTGGTAAAATCGGCAAAATATCGTGAATGCTTGTGTGTATGTGTGTGCGTTATGTGTAAAGTAAATAACATGGCACCCTTATATAGATTTGTTGCTTGCTGCCCAAGAGAGTCCTGGATAGGAATGGGATATTTTCATATCTACTTTCTAACTAGCCACGCCTCTAGAATCATTATTCATTTATGAGATAGACTTTCCATCCCAGAAGGATTCATTCTTCTCTAGGGCTTGGATCCCGAGGTCGGTATTTTGTCCTCCTGACTTCATATGTCACGTGTGCTATCATCAGGTCATTGTTGAGTAGTTTAGAGCGAGAATAATTATTAACCGAGTAATTCGAACCTCGGGTCGTCTCTCTAGGAAAACTATTCGGAGCTTCGATTACTACGTAGTTGTCCAAGATCACCAAAAGAGAAAACAAAGGCCTAAACATTCTAATCAGTGGGATTGGGTAAGCTAATTCAACTAAGGCAATAAATAGACAATTGGCTAAGCATGCAAACATAATTAAAGGCGGTAAAATTTCAAAAATAGTCCACTATGTTGGCTATTTTCCAAAAAAGGTCCAGCATATAGGGCGTCATCAAGAATGGTCCACTAGTTGTAACTTTAATCAAAATTTGTACAATAACCAATATAGTGTACTAAAAATGATCATTTTTTGTTGTCCTTTTTAGCACACTACGTTGGCTATTGTTCGAGTTTTGATTAAAATGACCACTTAGTGGTCCATTTTTTATGACACCCAATATGATGGACCTTTTTCGAAAAATGTCCAACATAGTGTACTAAAAGTGACATTTATCCAATTTAAGGCCCCAGCTTAATAAACTGGTGTGCTTAAAATCAATTAAAAAGGATGAAAGCAAGAAAAACGAACCACAACTAATGCACCTAATAGCTAAAGTCGAAAGTTTTACTACGAAATTAATGAGCTCTATGCCAAAGTCCCGACTTTTCTTGTAAAGATTCGAACTTTAAACTACCCAAGCACAATAGACGAGCTCACAAAGAATAAGAAAGCAAAATAAATTAAAAACTGGCAAAATACGCCATGCATCGAATGAGCCACAAGTTGCTTTGCAACCTAGCAAGTAAAGTAGTGCAAAAATCGAGATAGCAAGCCTTAAGAATAAGTACTTACGTCCTAATGCATGCTCGAGTGAAGACAACGAAAAAAATTAGAACTTGCATAATAAACGAGTCGCCGAAAAGTTGACCGGAAAATATGTGTTTAAGCTTCCAAAACATAAACTAGAGAGAAAAATGTAAATAAAAGACAATATCCAAATGAGGAAAAGTAGAAAATGAATGCTATGTGCTCCCAAAACAAGGGATTAAATATATTTATAGTGTTCTCAAAACACACACTAGAAAAATACACATGTAATAAATTGAACTCGCAACGTTGCAAAATAGGGCGTCTAGTCGCGGATTATAGACTTGGCACGGGAACGTGCACGCGCAACAACGCAAGTTGGAATCAGGGTCGCGGAATGTGACCTGGCACGCCAACGTCACGGAATGGCATCAGGGTCGCAAGTCTTAGTGCTCTTAGGGACTTCTGCAAAGTCGCGAATTAGCGTTCGGGTCGTGAATGGGCTAGTGCTGAAAATGCCACTCGATGATGACGATGCTACCAACTGATCTCCTTTCATTAAACTTCAGAACACCGGGAAGGCAAAAAAAGGTAACCAAAGATGAAAAACGACTCTAAACACACGAAATGACATAAACGAGCAAAATGGACCGGCACAACACAAATAAGAGCCAACAAACGACTCGACTCACCACAAAAATCACATAAAAATGAGCACAAAAACACAATAAAAAACTCCCCCACATTTAGCTTTTTGCTTGTCCTCAAGCAAACAAAACAAGAAGTAGTTCGAGAAGAAAAATCGAAAAGTCCAAAATTAATAATCGTGCGAAATGAAACTCTCATTTTCATCCGGTAATCCATAAAATTAAACTCACATAAAAAAAATGAATCCATACAAAACAAAAACTCGTCCAAAGTCATCCTACACATGATTTACTCGATTCAAACTTTCTTTTTCTACATTCACGTGAAAAACACTATAAACGGTATATGCAACAGGTAAGAGATAATAAGAGCTAAACTGCATAGCCAATTCATTTTTGCATTTTTCTTTTATTTATTTATTTTTTTTTTTTTTACATGAGTCACTTTTTCCAAATGAGAGTAGTTAGGACAATTATTACCTAGTTGTAACCTCGAGGCTTGTCCTCGAGTCTCCTAGGCAGTTTCCCGTACTCTATAACCTGGTCTATCTAGAAAGAGACTAACCGGGTCAAGCGGAGTCTAATCATTTCAACTCTCACGAGCTCAGTTTTATTCATTTTTTTTTTTCGCGAGCTACCTTTTTCCAAACGAGGTTTCCGGACAATGATTATCTTAGCTTAGCCTCGAGGGGTTTCCTCGAGTTTCTATGACCTATTTTCTGAGCTCATTATTACATTCCACGAAGTGGTTTGGAATAAGTTGAGCCTAATCCATACTTCCTCGGAACTCACCTTTAATTCTACTTTTTTTTTCGAAGGGAGTCGCACAGAATGATACATCACAAATACAAAAAGATGGTTAACGCTTATCAAGACGTACCACAAGTGTATATCATAACATGTTTACAATAATCTAACATAAGGCAAGCATGGTTCAAGACAATCGATCGAGAACAAATGATGGGGACAAAACAATCCCGTGAATTCACATGCGGGCACCAATGCCAACAAATCGTCATCTAATTTTAGGACACCATCCAATTCATCAAGTACATAAAGCACGAACATTAACAATGACACCAATCAACAACCTCAACTCATCACTTAATTATTTGGACTCTTGAACCAACATTGAGCTTCACATTTTAATGAACACAAACACACAAAAAACAAGAATAAAAACCATTCCAAAACACGACATAGACGACAAAAACAAAACACAAGTACTAGCCTTCATGATCAATGCATAATTAACAAAAAATCTTCCTCCACACTTCAAGTGAAACAATGTCCTCATTGCTTATACAAAAAGCATACGTTAAGTGAAATATATCACATATGAATCATGCAAAGAACGGCGAGACAAAAGATATAAACTAAATAAAAACACAAACAAAACAACTAGACACATAAAACGAAGAAAAAAGGAAATAAAGGAACAGAAAAGCGTACACAACACAGTGAGAAATCACTGTGCATCTCCAGAATCAGCATGAGTGGAAGAAGAAGGGTGGCCATGGGCCTGGGCATCCAAAAGCAAATCGAGTTTCGCATCCATCGCGGTCGTTCGAGTGGCAAAAGCTTTCAACCTAGTATCAATGCGAGCATCCATGCGACCAGATCCTTGATTCAAAAGTGTGGTCACGTGCGCGGCGAACTCGTCCCACAAGTTGGTAGTGTAGCTAGACATCGAAGGAGCATCATTAACGGGCACAACGGCTGGTTGAGTACCTTGGGAGAAGGAAGTTCGAGCCTCTCGGGTGGTGCTTCTCCACGTAAGTGGGCTTCCATCCTGGCATTCTCGGCCTCAATTTTCTCACGGCGCTTGTAGTAGGCCATCGCACACTCTCAGGTCTCATAGGGGTGAGCTGTGCTGCTATACATGGCAATATGGGAATTGATGAGTTTCCTCGAGTCAATCAACTTCATGTTAACGGTCTCCTCACTGTGCAAATGTTCAAAGTGATTTGCGATCTTGGTAATCAAATGCCCCAACACCGAAGCAAAACGCTTCCATTTCGTGACCCGAGCTGAGTCTGCCATAAAAATCCGGTAACGCCCACCGATTCCTTGTGAATGGCGCACCAAAGAAGAAATATATCCTCGTGGTTCACCTTATTCCCTTCCTTCTGCCCGAAGACATTATAAAGAAATTTATGGACCACGACCAATGCATGATCTTAATAATGACATATGTCAAGTCACCGATTCAAGTAGGGCACCCCAAAAGCTCTATCCAAGTGATATTCAAATCAAAACCATTAGGCACCTCACTCGGCCCCGTCTTTGACAAATATTTCATTCACCAATGTATAATAAATTGTGACCCCTTTTCCATTGAACCTACAAATAAGCCGTTTTCCTTTATCAAGCACCGTCAATGTAGTATAGAACTCCATGATCACCATGACTACAACATCTTGTTCCATTGTGGCGTATTGGTGTAAACTTAAGGCCTTTAAGTATTCATCAACTCGTTCTTCCAAACTAAGCCTACTCAAGTCGTTCATGTCAAGAGCCTTTGGAGGTCGGATGTCCATTTGGTGATCTTATCATATACCATAGATTCCCATTCTCCAGAAATAGTGAACAGATCCAAGTCTTCGGTGCATCCAGATCCACCGCCACATGGAGGTCGGTTTCCATCTCATTCACATCCTGGGTCACTTGTTTCTTCTTAGCTTTAATGGTCACTTGCTTCTTCTTTAGAGGCATAATCGATAACAACATGTAACCGTGTACGTTTAAATCAACAAATCACGCCACAACCCAACTACTTCAACTTCATGTCAGACAAATCGAGACGATCAACAACACTGTTTCGAACAAAATCAATTGGCCAAACCACAAAATTCCCTAAAAATACATTAGCACACCAAAACTTTTCCAAACAAAATAACACCCCAAAATTCGAGCACCTCCAAGCAAAACACTCAATCTCCAATTCACGTACTAAAGAATGTTCAAGAGTATAGCCAAAATACTGTGTTATAGAGACGAGGGGACAATTTATCGGGCAGGAGGTGAATCTGTTGTCGGAAGAACAATAAGTGGGCTCGTCGAAGTTTGAAGTTTGGAACCCGGAGTCGTCAGAATCGGCTGCGTCAGAGGTCGTTGCTCGCAGCCGTTCATAGAGGACAAAGGTGCTGCAACGAAAAGGCGGTCAGTGTTCGGCTTGTGGTCACCGAACGTGGCTCAAGATCTGAGCTCGATGTAGCTGCTCGCGATTGTGCATGGAAGAAGGAGGCGCGCTGATGGAATAGCGGGCAGAGAACAGGTTCGCGCCGGAGGTTGCGCGTCACTGGAAGGGAAAATCGCGGCGTGCGGGGATCTATATGTTGGATCTGGTCGCCTAAGCTCGCAAGTACTAGTGCGGCGCGCGGGGCTCGGTCGCCGGTACGCCTGATTACTGGACTAAATATGATGAATTTTTCAACTAATTGTACTAAGTTTGATGTCTGCCAAAATGTTGGATCTTTCTTGGAAAATGACCAATATAATGGATCAAAAATGAATTTTTGCGTGATTTAGCTGTACTGTATATTATGAACTATTATGCATGAGCAATAACGTCACATATCATGCTTGTAAAAACTAAACCCAAGTGCCAGTTGGATTGGGAGCTGGTTTGTTTCATTCCAATGTATCGCTTCGGTCGAAAATAATTTTTAAACATTTATATAAAATTGTGTGAATCACAAAATAAATAATATTAAAACATAAATATTGTAAGTAGAAATTAAAATAGAATTATTATACTTTTTAGTCGAGTTTTATTCCGAGATGATCCTCTTTTAATAAGAACCTTATGAAATATTAACTACTCTCTTATACATATATGACAAATGTTCATTTTTAATTTATTTATTTTTTTGTTAAAAAAAGACTACTATGAGTCTATGACACGATCTAATAGTCCCGCCATGTTTGTTATTCACTATGTGTTCAATGATGATATCGTCAATTTCTATGAGCTCCTCCAATGTATATGCAAAGACATCACAAAACTCCCTGATAAGGTTGATAAGCTCTGACCTGAATGGCTCAACCAGACTTCCTCCAATTCCGAACATTCTATTGTCATACCCTCGATCATCTGCACCTCAACTATCTCTTCACTTGGTTGCATTTCAGTTTTCTCCTTGCCCTCATTACTTTTCGACTTCGACTCTTCCTTCCTCGAACTCATCTCTCCTCTTTCTCCTTTGTCTTCCTTCTTAGCACCTTGCTTCCCCACCTTCACAGTTACCTGATAGCACGAAGTTGACGTAAGCTGGTCATCCTCGACCTTACCAACTACCTCACTGATCGGATACTTAATTTTCATGTGGTAGGTCGATAACACTGCCTAGAACGTGTTCAAACTTAGCCTCCAAAAAATGATATTATCTACAGACTCAGATCCTACTACCAAGAATCTCACCATCTTCACTATTCTCTTCAAGCCCATCCTAAGGGCCACAGGATAGGTTATGTCACCCATGGGGACGACCTCCCCTCCATTGAATCCATATAGAGATGTGGTCACCTCCTTCATCACGACATCAAGATTCATCTACCTGAAATAGTCATAGAACATGACATCCCTCGAGCGCCAAGTATCAACAAAGATCCGCTGTACGTCATAGTCTGCCATTTCTGTTGAGATCACCAGAGCATCGTTGTGGGGCACATGCAGACCCTTGACGTCCTCAACCCTAAAGCTGAACATCGGTGACCTCCTTTGTTTTCTTCTTAGCAGCTCGAACGTGCTACTTCCTAACAGTGTTTAAGTCCCCATCTGTAGGAGCACCCGAGATCATGTGGATCACACCCCTCTTAGGTGGGGCCTTATCTTCCTTGACCTCACGGTCATCTCTATTGTCTCTATCCCTGCACTTTTTTTTCTCCCCGTTCTCCTTTCTCATTTATTTCTTCTATCTATCTTTGTACACAAACTCTTTGAGGTGACCCGCGCGGGTCAACCTACCAATCTCATCCTCTATATGTTCGCAGTTATAGGTAGTGTGGTCGTAATCACTATAGAACCTGTAGTATATATATTATTTGTGCTGCGTGGGGCCCTCCCTTCTCCATCTCGGCCAAGTCACCTTATTTTTATCCAATCTCTTCTCAATAGTCTCCATCACTTTGCCCTTATGTGACCTCAAGGGGGGTTGTACTTTTCGTACCTCTTCCTATCAAGGACAGGTCGACCTTTCTACTGGTCTTTTCTCCAACCATTTCGTCTTTTCCTCTTTGCGGAATTATTTCTTTTCTTCTTAGTCTCCGGTCAAGAAATCTTCTACAGTTTAGAAAACTCGGCCTTTGCTTGCTCCACTTTGATGTATTCGCTACACCTGGTCAGAACCTCGTCGTATTTCTTCGCTGGCTTCTTGGCCAACGAGCTCCTACACGGACCATGTCACAGACATATTGTATCCCCCAACCCACACCTATACCTCCTATGTGGCCGAAGGGATACCCACACATGCTCGAGTATATCAACCCACAAAAATCCTTAGGGTCTCTTCAGTTTCCTACTGCTTAACCATCAACTCAGGTAGGTTTTTTTGTGCAGTCTTTCTCTGGCAAATTGGTTGAGGAGCATGCTCGCAAATGCCTCGAAGTCCCTGATCGACCCAGGGGTGAGGTGGTGGAAGAAATCTTGTGCTCCACCCTGCAAGGTTGCCAAAAACGCTAGACAACCCACTGTGTCCAAGTATCCGTGCAACAAAACTATATCTTAAAAGGCTCGCAAGGGTTGATCTAGGTCAGTTGACCCATCATAGTGATGCTTAGCTCTCGTAACCCACACGGGAGTAACCATCTAGAACCATATACTCGAATGGGTGTTTTCAAGCTCTTCCTGGTTTTTTTTCCTTTCACCCTACAGCTCCTTCAGCTGCTTGTCTATCCTCTCCACCATGAGATCTTGATCTTCTCCTCCGCCAAAGCTGCTCGATTGCTCAACCTTCGTGCTTGTTTTTGTGGTCGCAGTAATAGTGACTATGTTAGGCATCTGCTGCTGCTGAGCACACCCGATCACCACTGTGTTGGCGATCATCTTGCTCAGCTCCTCCTTCATTAGTTGTTGACCAACTAGCTCTACAGTGCTCTTCGGTGGCCCCATAGGCTATAAGATAACTACATCTTGTCGCGTTTGCAGTGGAACCGTGACCTCCTGGCTTGATCTGACCTTTGGTGGGTTTCTCGAACCTGCTACAGCGATGGGGATCATCGATGTACACTTTAAGCCCATAGGATGAGGTGCTGGGGTCACTGGGGTCAGAGATGGCTCAGAAAAGCCCGAGGGATGGCCTGCTCCGAATGGGAGTGTAATGGTCCGCACATCATAGAAAGCGTGCTCTAGATTTTTTCTAGGAATATCTCTCGAAAGATTCGTTCCCCGGGTCGTATCGCAAGGAAGGTTAGCCAGATTCAATCGCACGATTATTCAATCACGAAAAAAGAAAAGAAAAATTCCTAAACACTCTATTCAATGGTTTTGGTTTTGATTTTAGCTAATGACTTGAAAATAAATGAAAAGCAACTTAAATAGCAAACGAATTTACTCAAATGATTAAAGAGATAGGGAATCGAGGATAATTGCTTTCGGTTCTAACACAACTACCGACAATCAATTGCTCGGTTAAAGGACTTGAATCGTTTCTCGTCTAGAGGCTCACTCTCAATAACTCTTCGTAACAAGAGAGTGGACTTACACGATCGACTATCAATTCCAGCAACTCATAGACAATACTATTACGAACAAGTCTACTCTAAACAAGCCTATATCCACCAACGTCTCCCCTCTCGGTTCTACACGTTGATTAATTAGGTTAGAAAGGTGATCAATCTACTAACCCTAGAATAAACACAACTTGAATAGATATGAACAATCAAGAACAAGCAATTATTATCGAACCTAATCAATCATCCCCTATCCTTAGCGTAAGGATTTAGCTACTCATATGGAATTCAACATAAAAACTCATAAAAACCCAAGCCATCGTCATCAATCACACAATTGAGAAGGAAAAACTTACGATTAATAATGATAGTTCAATGTTGAATCCAAAAACATCCAATCCAAACCAAGGAAAATAGAGTTTTGATCTCCAAAATCAATCCAAAATAGCAAAAGCATGAAAAGGAATGAGTTTCTAGAGACAAAAAGTCAAAAAACGAAGTCTGGAACGTGAATAATGATGTTTAGGTCGAAATTCTGAACTTAAAATCCCGTCCTCGAAAATCGCGCCGATCAGGTCGCGAGTCGCGATATGAGTCGCGAGTCGCGACATAAGTCGCGAGTCGCGACATCCAGTTTTTCTGAGTCGCGAGTCGCGCGTCTTCGATAAATGTTTATTTTCTGGGGAAAGTCGCGACCTGGATCGCGAGTCGCGACATCACCTCGCGAGTCGCGACATTGGCTCGCGAGTCGCGGCTCTCCTCGCGAACAACTCCTTTTCGTCTCTGTTGGACTCGCGAGTCGCGACATTCTCGCGAGTCGCGACCATCTCGCGAGTCGCGATACTGTCTCGCGAGTCGCGAGAAGTCTTGGGCAGCTCTTCAGTCCGTTTTTTCGGTCCTTCTTTCAGAATTCTGGGCCCGTCAATGGGTATTCTTGATATCCCGGCCTAAGCTCAAGTAGTCCCGTCCTCGATCCACACAACCTACCTCCTGAAAACACAAACACGAAGAAAACACGAAGCAAAACACAGCAAAAAAAGACGCACAAAACGAACTAAAGAGAAAAACGGAAAAATCACAGAATTGGACCAAATAAACTACGAAAATCCTATTAGTGGGGAAAATAAAGAGAAAATAAACCCAAAATAAAGACACAAAAAATGGGACAAACACCATCCGCTTATGATATTTAATAACTTCTGAATAACATACTTAAAAAAAGTTAATTATATGCATATCTTTGCTTAGTTCTGGCTCGTGTTGGTATCAAGTAATCATGTCAATTATGCAATCTATAAATTAACATAAGTTAATAAATATGCATATCTTTGCTTAGTTCTGGCTCGTGTTGGTATCAAGTCATCATGTCAATTATGCAATCTATAAATTAACATCGAATTTTTAGAAATTATCGTACTTTTTTTTATAAATATGTATAAAGTAAAAATCAACTACTTTGTCTTTAATTTTATAATTTTGAGTCATAAAATGTTGTCATTTTTTATAGACACAGTATACTAATCACAAATATTTTTTATTTCATTAAATAAATTATATATAGGAAAACAAATATTTGATCAACATGGTTAATTGAATTAGGTTATTGAACATGTTTATTGGACTAATTTCAAATCATTTGTAAAAATTGTCCAAAAATATAACAAAACCTTTTCATTTTGGGTAATCATTTCAAATCATTTGTAAAATTGTCCGAAAATGTAACAAAACTTTTGTTCCATTTTGGGTAACCAAGTTATGAGTCCGATGAGATCAAATCGATTATTGAAAGTAAATGTGAATTTCAATATTAAGATACTTTGTTCCAATAAATATAATATAATCTAAATAATTAAAGTAAGAATCCCATCATGAGAAAGTGGTGATTAATATTATTTACATGCACACACACACACATATATATATATGATATAAATAGTATATATATTATAAACATTAATAATTTGGAAACATTTAATGCATACCTTATTTGAAAACTTGTTAAA
>CACSLK010010322.1:125667-146084 GCA_902706635.1 Striga hermonthica
TAAGAATTAACTTTAGAAATCTTTTCCCACAATGCATTAATTATACCATATTTACAGTAATTTTGGACAAGTCTTTATAAGCATTAATAATGATTAGTTTTTAACATAACTTAACAATCGCAAGTAATGGAATTTATTCTAAAATCACAGATTTTGTAGCCTTATCCGGTTATGGTTATTATTTAGTGTACCAAAAAAATGGATTTATCAATTAGAAAGTATATCTATTTGCTATGGAGTTTTCCATATTTTGGTAAAACAATCAATGATTTTTTTAATAAAATTTACAAACAAAATTCCAGTATACATGGGTTTCTTAATTTATTTTTGAAAATTTTATATAAAATGTGGAATCAACTGATATGCGAATTTACTTGGTTTTCTAATTTTTGAAAAAAATACATTAACATATAAGCCTATTTTTTTTTTTAAAAAAATACATAACAACAATTTAATTTTAAAAATATCCGAATTCTTTTTAAAATTACAACCATAATGGTTTTTTTAAACACTACATAACAACATTTACATTTAATTAAATCATCAATTACATAATTTGTATGATAGTATTAAGATGATAACGGTACTTCACCAAAAAGATAATAACACGAAAATCATTGGAACCAACCCACAATAATAAGATTTTTGGGAAGTTATATTTCCTAATATAAGAGAGGCAATCAAATCACTTTTTTTTTTTTTTATTATTATTACATTAAAATAAATTCAACCCACGCATTTCAAAACCAGATCATGCAAATTTGTGGTTAAAATTATCACCCAAAAAATCACATAACTATCACCACAACCAATTCAAAATTCAGATAAACAAAATTCTCAACATATGTAGAGTTGAATTATATTCCCGCCATATATGGTCATGCTCGAAAACGAAGCCAATGAATTCATGCGAACTAAACACAAACTGAAAACCATACAATATTTACATCAATAAAGTTATCTATATCTATGTATATAAAATAAGAATAGACTTAAATCAATTATATTAATATTTTCCCGCCATTTTGCATTAATTACCGCCTAAATAAAATATTTTTGGACAATTCAGGATAACAAATATCAAAGCATTAATTGTGATCAGTTTATGGAATCAACCGATTTAATAGTTTATGGAAACATTTCTTGGTTTTCATGGAATCAAATAAT
Organism: Striga hermonthica; assembly: GCA_902706635.1. Classification (NCBI taxonomy): domain Eukaryota; kingdom Viridiplantae; phylum Streptophyta; class Magnoliopsida; order Lamiales; family Orobanchaceae; genus Striga; species Striga hermonthica. The sequence continues at coordinate 126,835 of CACSLK010010322.1, forward strand.
GTAGTATTATAAAAATATGATTTTTCAAAACAAATAGTGTAATCATTTTAAAACTCCCGTAAGATCCAAATTTTTGTGTCAAAAACCGATTAATTTAGCGTAGCAATATCTTTATAAGACTCTACTAGTACGAATCATGTGCGATGCACGTGTAATAGCTATTCATAATATTTATAAATTAAAATTCTCATTAAATAATATTTATAAATTATGAGCATGGAAGTAATATTTAATAAAATATACCTATATTAATTTATTGAAAATATTGTATAAAATTTAAATTGTGGAAAATTACATAAAAATGTCTAGTTAAAAATAGTACACAACTCGCGCGTTGCACATAACTTATAATAAATTACATTATATTCATTTCAAAATATTTGTCATTTCAAATTTTTTTTAGAAATTCAATACTTATTTTTTTCCCGAAACGATAGAGGTACTATTATAAATCAAAAGCGCACAAATGTGTGAATAAAAATACAAAGCTCCCAATGGGAGAATAAAGTGGGAGGACAGGTCAGAAGCCCGCCTAGAATCCCGCTAGCAACGCTAGAATAAAAACTCGACTCGAAACTAAACCGATCCTAACAGGGTAATAGTCAGACAGACTAAAAACCACAAAATAAAAAACACAAAGACCCCAACAGGGTAATACCGAGTGTCGGACCCCAACAGGGTAATAAAGGTGACACTCGGCTCACAGAGGTCAATGACCCAAACCTAAAACACAAGGACAGACACAGACACAAACACAAACATCACAAAACAAGAACGACAACTAACCAAAACTATAACGAACTAAAGTATAACCCTCCTTCAGCAGATACGACCGAGATTGAACAGCAGACAAAGTCGTCTTCGAGAAAAGATCCAAAGTCCAGGAACTCCACCTGCCACTGCCTAAAGCCTAGCAAAGACAAAGCCCCGAGCCTCAAAACAGACCAAGAAAGCCGACCCGCTCTCCAACCGCTAGAACCACAATCGACCCCCAAACGACTAACACCACTAGCCAAATCCAACACCATCCCGAAACTGCCTATCACCACTAGCCAATTCCGGACACAGTCGGCCTCCAAAGTACTCAGAAGAGCAACAGAGAGGAAGGGATCGAATGGCTCTAGGCCCAGCCTCACAAAAACAAACCGAATAAGCGACAATCCCCTCCCAATCCATCGCAAAAGGGAATAAGCGACAATCCCCTCCCAACCCATCCAGAAATTCAATACTATAACGTGATTCCATAAAATAATACTGGTGAACTTTTATCATATATTTAAAAACTTATGTGAATAAATAAGTATAAATATAAAACTTATATAGTTTTATTAATTAAAATGAATTTATTTTTATATAAAATATCCAAATCGAAATATTTAATGGTTGAGTAAAAACAATCAGTCATAAGATTTTATATACCAAAAAAATCGACACTTCTTATCATACTAAAAAAAATTAACAGTGCATTTCACACAAAAACTATTTGAAGACTGTAACAAAAAATGAATTAAATCGAGACCCACTAATTATATATAAAAAAAATGATTAGATCTTTTTTTATAAAAAAAACATCGGTACACGCACGTTATATCAAAATATCGGTTCTTAATATTTTGTCGGAGTGATTAAGTTTTCAATAAATTTTCTACCAAAAAACAGTCATCAAATAACCTAAATAAATTTGCTCACTTTATACTATATATTGATCTATTTATTTCCTATAGAAACAACCATCAATACCAAAAATAAATTTGTCCACTTTATACCATATATTAATTAATTCACATGATTTGTTAATTAAGGTATCTTAAAATATGACTTAATTATTTTCTTAAATAATGAGCCACAATTTCCATAAGTGATCATTTGATATATAACATGAATTGTTAAATTAATTACTTGAAATAGTAAATAAATGTTTTTTAGAGGGAAATAACTACTTAGAAAATAATCAAACCTTTATATATATATATATGGAATCAAACAATTTAATAATATAATACTATTAATCTGGTGAAAAGAGATAAGTATACTAAATAATTTAGTAATATAATTAAAATAATATAACATAATAGTATAACATTCCCGAATTACAAAAAATTAATTATTGATTTTGATTTATACCCAAATATTTTCTGTAAGATGAAGAATGTGAAATATGCAGTTAAAGTATAAGAAAAATGAGTTTTTAGGATATAAAATAAACCGAGTTTGATTGTGTTCATTTCTCTAGAAGCAGCATACTTGGAAAGTTTTAATTTATACATGAAAAACATTTGTAAAATTCAATTTGTGGATATGAAATGCGTGGATGGTTTATTAAAATCTATATAAAATAAGAATAAGGTTAAATCATTATAGAAAAAATATACTCAAAATCTACACTTATGGTAACAACTTTTTTTATTTTCTGTAAAAAATAAACTTCATCCGATAAATGTTTTGTATATTTTTGTGGTTATTTTGTGTGTTCTTGTGTGTTTATTTGTGTTTGTTTTATTTTATTTAGGTTTTTCTCGGTCCATTTAATCGTATTTACTCATTTTTGTGTTCTCGTTTCGTTTCAGTGTCTTGTGCTTTTTATTTCTCTTTTTACATTTTATTTTGTGGGGAAAGCGTGTTCCAAAAAGTCGGCAATAAAGTTATCGGATAATGCCGGAAAGTCACCCGAGACGAGGAGAAAAAGATTTGAGGAACGTGGGTCAAAATTTCAAGTCAATCGGATAAACGTGTGAGAAGTTAGAGCGAATCGAGCCTCAAAAGTCAAGCCAAGGCCAGATTCGCGGCCGCAAAATTTGTCCGCGAACAACACCTATCTCGCGAGTTCCTCATTGCCAGCGTATTTTGCCCGCGAAAATGTGACCCTAGCCCGCAAAAAGGCCTTGCTCGCGAGTTCTCTATCCTCCAAGCCTTACACTCGCGCGAGAGCTCTAGCCCGCAAAAATCCAGTTTTAGCTCGCGAAAACCACCTAGCTTGCGAGCTCTTATCATTAAATGTTTATGTTTTAGTGTGTTTTTGTGTAGCTATAAATAGACATTGTGCTTTGTAATTTTAGAACATCACCCTCATTTCCCAACTTTTAAGTTGGGAATCCTCTCATTTTCTCTCTTTTATTATTTTGTTTTATGATTTGGTTGGAGATCCATGACTCGATTTTTCCGGCGAAATTCCAGACAACTTTATTTTCGATCAAGATTCGAGTTTTACGTATTATTTTCGTCCACGCGAGCGATAGAAGAGTAGATATCTTGCTTAGGCCCTTCTACTTCGAGTTTGATTTGTGGAATTTTGTGTTCATGCTCGTTTCTAGGTTTTCGCTCTATTTTCATTGCTTGCTTCGTGTGTTAGGAATCGATACATGCTTATCTAGAAAAGGTCTCGACTTTGTTTGAAGCAAGATAATTTAGTGTAGAAGGCTCGTGTTAGATTACCTAGGATCACTATGCTCGCATGTTTTCTCTCGTTTATTTTTCTTTTTCTTGAGTTATGGAGATTTCGGTAGACCAAAGTTTCAATCTTTTTCTCTATATTTGCATTTTCCATCATTTGCTCTTAGATTCGTAGTTCAAGTTCATGTAATCATCCCCAATCAAGCGAGTAGCATGTTTAGGACCTTGTTTTCGATTATGTGATTTTGACGACTAGGTAGTGACCGAAGCTCTGAACAACCTTCCTTTGAGAACGACCCGAGTTGGGTAGCTCGATTACCACATGCCCAAAAATACTACAAACAATAAATCATATCGTTAGTTTATCACATATATATTTTCACTATAATTTTATTTTGTAGTGTTAATTACAATCCAAAAATCAACAAATAATAAGAGAAATGAGGTGTCTATACAATTCTCAGTTACCAAATGGAGAGCATCTTGGTATATATTGATCTATAGTTGTCAAGTGTAAAATAATTTTGCATGGAAAAATAAGGAGGATTTTAATAATGTATGACTTTTTCATGATGAACATTTTATGATTATCTGACAAATGCTCTATGTATTATGACTTATTGATTAATAGCCTTTAATTATAAATTTTACCAAAACAAATACAGCTCGTGCACTGCACGAGGTTACGTACTAGTTAAATTAAATCAGATATGATAAAAAATATTCTTTCCTTTAATAATTTTATTAACACTTGCAATATTGATATACATTATAATAAACTACAAAATCGTTTTCCCATTATTCGTGTAGATGGTATTTTGGTTAAGATAAACATGAATCATATTTTAAGTTCTAACCACATTATTATTTTTTTCACAAATATTGTCTGTTCATCCTGGAATATTTATGGAAAATCGTTACAGGTTAGTAAACTTTTTTCTTCCAAATAATAAGCCGAAATAAGTTTGTGAATTAATATTTGTCAATATAATTTTTTCTTAAGCTTTATTTTATTGTATATATAAAACATAGATTATTTTTAAAATTAATATAATTTACCATTTGAGCGATAATGACCAAATTCATTAAATAGTTTTACTAATGTCCTTATAATACAATTAAAAAATATTAACTATTGTCTAGAATTTCAACATGTGATTTATTTGTTTATTATCGCTAAACATGATCATTTTTTTTTATCTTTTTTTTTTTTGTATATTTATTTCTTTCCATAATGAAATTCTGGTAAAACATATTTGTATTGCATAGTATGATAAATAAACTGTAAAGCCTTATAACGAAAATAAAAAATTTCTTGAATAGATTTAGTTTTTGAAAATTATTAAATTAAAGTTGTTTTAGTTATTATATATAAAAAAACTAAATTCTAAAAAAACATGTGTGCTGCATTATATATTTTTCATTACTTAAAATAAACATGGAGGCTATTCTCAGTTTTTTTCACTCTGGAACTTTGCTGAAATATTGGAACCATACAATTCTATCTCTGATCTCTAAAGGCTCCAATCCAGAATTCCTTTCTCAATTCAGACATATAAGTCTTTGTTCTGTGGTTTACAAGACCCTTTCTAAAGTTCTTGCTCAGAGACTTATGGTTTGCTTGGACTGCTGTGTTAGTATTCACCAATCTGCTTTCATCAAAGGGAGACAACTCACTGACATTGTCATCATAGCCCAAGAAGCATTCCATTTCCTGAACAGGCACTCCTCTGGAAAAAAACTACTTCATGGCCCTAAAGCTTGATTTAATGAAGGCTTTTGACAGACTGGAGTGGAAATGCCTATACAGAGTTATGATCCGAATGGGTTTGACCCAAACTTTGTAAAGCTCATCATGGTGTGCATCTCCTCAACTTCAATCTCATTCAAGGTGAATGGCTCTGTTAGTGGATTTGTCTCTCCCACCAGGGGAATCAGACAGGGGGATCCTTTGTCCCCCTATCTCTTCATCATAGTGGCAGAACTCCTCTCTGCCCTGGTTCAAAATGCTCAGACCTAAGGTCTCCTGCATGGGATAAAACTGTCAAAAAATGGGCCCCCTCTCTCCCACCTGCTGTTTGATGATGACAACCTTTTCTTTCTCAGAGCTGGCGTGGATCAAGCTAGACAACTGCTAACTCTCTTAGAGCAGTACAGACTCTGTTCTGGCCAACAGGTTAATTTGGAGAAGTCTGCCATTTTCTTTAGCAGAAATACACTCCAACATCTCAAAGACAGCATATGCAGAGAACTCAATGGCATTGTACCTCACAGATCCATTAGGTACCTTGGCCTTCCACTTGGAATAGACCAGTCTAAAAAAGAGGTCTTTGACAATATTATTAATTCAGTGAAGAGCAAACTGCAAAATTGGAAATCAAAGCTTCTATCAGCTGCAGGTAAAGAAGTGCTCCTCAAATTTGTTCTTCAAGCTCTCCCCATCTTCACTATGTCATGTTTCAAACTCCCAATCTCCATATGCAATGAAATATCTAAGCTATGTGCACAGTTCTGGTGGAAATCAGGAGATCAACTGAATTATGGTATCTTCTGGAAAAAATGGGATATGGTAACATTGCCCAAAATTAAGGGAGGACTTGGCTTTCTAGATATCAAACTTTTCAATGAAGCTTTGCTCTGCTAACAACTATGGAGGATAGCCTCAAACCCCAAGCTGCTTGTGAGCCAGATTCTCAAAGATAGATATTTCCCAAATAGCTCCATTTTTCAAGCTGAAAGGTCTTAAAAAGGGGTCATTGTTGTGGCACAGGTGGCTCTTTGTGATGCCACTTTTTACTAGCTGCATAAAGATTGAAATCAGAGATGGTGTTTCCACTAGAATAGCAGACCCCAACTGGGTACCACATTTGAATAGGCCAAGTCCAGAGTTGTTGGGTTGGGCCAGGGATCCTTTAATCTGGGTCAAGGACCTCATGCTTGCAGATGTGCATTGGAATGATTGGCTTGTAAAGCAGGTGTTTGAAGCTACTGATAGTGGGGCAATCCTTAATATCAGCACAACTCATCCTAACAGGGCTGGCAGACTTCTATGGAGCCCTGATCCAAAGGGAATTTTCTCAGTGGCCAGCACATATAAGCTCCTTGCTTCAAAGAAACTCTTGCTGTTGGATATTCCAGAATCCAGCTCCACATCCTCAACTCTCCACCAGGCCATGTCAAAATGTTGGAAGTTAAAAATCCTTGGGAAAGTGAAGCACTTCCTTTGGAAATGCCTCGCAGGTACACTGCCTGTTGCCACAAATCTCATCAAAATAGGAGTCCTAGTGAGTTGTATATGCCTTTTTTGTGGTGATCATCCAGAAACATTAGAGCACACCCTCTTTTCTTGCTCAAGAGCCTCTAGACTGTGGGACTTAGCACCAGTTCAGTGGGATGGACTTCAAGACCTCACTCACTCATTCAAAGATTGGTGGCAGCACCTTTGCTCAATCAAGTACACAGAGATGGTCGAGGACATAATTTAACTGTCAACCTATCTGCTCTGGTGGCTATGGAAGTCTAGAAACTTATGGGTCTTACAACACTCCCTCATGCCAGTCCACATTGTGATCAAAGCTGCTCTTCAGGACTGTTTGGAATTTTCTTTAGCCTCTTAATTTGTTTGTGTTGTCTTTTTCTGGTTTGCTCTTTGTGGATTTTTTTTGTTTGTGTTTTCTCTTGTTGTGTTTTCGGTTGTATGGAATCTAGTTCCCTAGCTATGCTTGTTTAGCAGTGGGTAGGAGCTTGATTCTATTTATTTCTTTCTTAGAGTTTGGAAGTCTGGGTGCTATTCTAGTACCTCTCAGTTTTATTTCAGGTCCGTCGGGTTATCCCAATTGTAATTGGAACATTGTTCCCGCTTTTGCTTATATATAGTTTCCCTATCGTTCTGGTAAAAAAAAAAGACTACTACATAATTTGTACAAATATAATAATGAAATTATATAATAACAAATTTTGTAGTAAAATAATAATTAATTAAATACTATATGACGAACAAGAATAAGTAAATTATTAATTTTCTTTTATCAAGGAATAGATATATACACACACACACACACACACACACATATATATATATATATACACACACACTAAAATCAAAATTATATCAATATAAACATGTTAGCAGGATAATATATTAATTAATTTACAAGTTCGGGCTGACATATTCAAATTTGACGTTCTTGTTTGTAGTTTTTCTGGGCATGTGGTAACCGAGTTACCCGACTCGGGTCTTTCTCAAATGAAGGCTATTCGGAGCTTCGTCCACTACCTAGTCGTCAAAGTCACATAACCAAAAACAAAGTCCTACACATTCTACTCTCTTGAAGGGATTGAATCTGCATGAAATTAATGAAGAATTTCGAGCAAATAAAGGAAAATTCAAATACAGATAGAAAGATTGAAACTTTGGTCTACCGGAATCTCCATGACTCAAGACAAAGAAAAAAAAACAAGAGAAAACATGCGAGCATAGTGATTCTAGGTTTCTAATACGAGCTTTCTACACTAAATTATCACACTTTGAACAAAGGCGAGACCTTTATACTAGATAAACACGTATCGAATCCTAACAGACGAAAGCAAGAAATGAAAATAAAGCAAAGACCAAACATCGAGCATCAACATAAAAATCGAAAAACAAACTCAAAGTAGTAAGCCCTAAGCAAGGCACTTACTTTTCTATCGCATCTGAAGACGAAATAGTGCGTAAAACTCAATTCTTGATCGAAAATAAGGTTGCCGGAATCTTGCCGAAAAAATCGAGTCATGAACCTCCAAACCAAAGCATAGAAAGAAAAGAGAGAAAATGGAGAGGATTTCACAATTTAGAAGTTGGGAAATGAGGGGTTGTCCCTAAATATGCAAAGCAAGATGTCTATATATGGCTACATCACAAACACACACATTTAGTGAATCTGCAGTTCGCGGGTCTCGAAACCGGTTTCACAGCGAGTTTGGGCATGAAGTAGTGCAGTTTGGGAGTTTCGCGGGTCGCCAAAGAAATTTCGCAGTGAGTTCGGGCCAAGGCTGCTGCACAATGCCATCTCGCAGGTCGCCAAAATACTTTCACAGCGAGTGCAAGGATTTCTGCCCCGGATCACGTTTCGCAGGCCGCAAGTATGGTTTTGTTGCGAGTGCCGGAACCTTCTCTCTTGCGCGTTGTCTGCCTCGCGGGTCGCCAATGTGTACTCGCAGCGAGTTCAGGCGGGCTTCTCGCGGGTTGCGAAAGCCGTCTCGCTGCGAGTGCGGGGACTTCTTTGGGTTCGACTCGCGTCTCGAAAATGGCTCGGGATGGCTTGTAAGTGGTCCGAATGGCTCAGATAAGATTCGGAAATGGCTCGAAAATGGATCTTCATCTCGACTCAAACAATGTGGACCTAATCAACACCTAAATACGCAAGAAAAGTGCGATAAAAATACAAAAACACATAACAAGAACGAAAACACACAAAACCCGACAAAACAGACTGATTGACACTAAAACAAACCTAAAAACGACTCGACTAAAGCAAATGAAACACAAGAAAATAAGCACAAAAGAATAATAAACAGTTCTCTACTAAAGAAACAACGATGATTAAAACAGATGAAAAATAACAATCTAACTCTATCGTTTTTTTTAGCATAAACGGACAGACCCTATGGAAACAACTAAATTAACATATATTTCTCGTGCAATATGACACAGACTACGTACTAGTTGTAAGTACTATATAACTGTATTATTATTTTCCGGTGCATTGCACATACCACGTTATATTTTTTGTAAATGTTAGAAAGATATTTTCCATATATTTTAAATCTTCCGGTTTTTTTTTTTTTTTTTTTTTTTTAATCAACCGCAAATTTCAACTGACCAAGACAAGAAGAATCAAAAAAGAGAAGCACGCATAAATGATAAATCGTACTCAGTCCTTTAATTTGGGTCAATATTAACTTATTATAAGCTTTGATACATGCAACCAGCAAAAACTAATGTTTCATGGCATGCGTAATTAGACAACATTGAAATTATTATTATTTTTTTAATAATCATTAGATCTATAGACCTTAATCACATTTTATCCTCTCTCTCTCTCTCTCTCTCTCTCTCTATATATATATATATATATATATATATATATTAGGCCCATATTGGCATAGTTAGATGTGCACATTTCTAAGGCCAAAAACAAAAAAACGACCACTTTTTGCAATTAATGGCAAAGTTCTTAAATCTTTTTCTGTTCTCCATTTACATTCAATCCCTTCTCTTAGGTAGCGTTTCGATTTCATTTTCACCATCAAATTTGAATTTGATATTTTTATTATCAAACCTCATCATCTACTAGTCCGGGACCAATCTCGGCCCCGAGCTAGAGACTAGAGGACCTAAAATGATGAAATTATCGAGTTAAAGGACTAAGTTTGCAATATAGAGGACCAATTTTAGAAAGTTGTTCATATAGATGATCAATTTTAAAATTATGGCGATTTTATCATATTATAATTATATATAACACTGTTTGGACAAGAGAAGTCGTAATTTAAATTGACTTGTTACATTTTATGTCCTCTCAGGTTTTCAGGCACATGAAGTAGTCAAGCCTTATGATCACTCCTTTACATCTAAGGCAAGTCCACAAGCTTAATTTGTAACAAAAATAGTTTGTAGTAATTACCTTTGTCTATATATGCTCAAATTAACTTGTCTTGTTTTGGAGTTTGATTTTGCTAATTTATCCCCTTTGTCTATATATTTTCTTTATCAGTGCCTAAAAATCCCATTGAAGCCACATTATGATGGTGGAATAGTTGTGAATCCCGAACTGAATGAAGGATTATTTGGTTGGGAAGCGTTTGGAGGTGCGAAAATCGAGCATAAAGATGATGGGATTAACAAATACATTGCCGTGTCTGAAAGAAATCAAGCTTTTCATAGTTTCAAACAGACGTTATATCTTGAAAAGGAAAAACTCTACACTGTCTCTGGTAAATATATACTGATTGTGTTTTCATTTGATAAATACACACACACATATATATACAATAATGTTAAAAAAAATTAGCTAGCTTTGTGGATAAATGCATGAATCTTAAGACTTGGATCAATACAAATTGGTCTAAAATGGGTGAAGTAAATTCAATGAGGTTAGTGGCACTCAAACAATGATTTTATTCGGTATAGACATGGCCATCAGCCGGACAGGTTCACGACCCTGACCCTACCGCCGGGTCATCAGCCTCAAAAGCTGAGCCCGGAACCTGCCCGACTATATATAAGGGTCGGTTCATTGAACCGACCCGACCCAACAGTTCCTTGACCGCTAGGTTTTATAAAAAAACAACATGGACCCTGCGGCCAACCAAGAACCGACGAGTTCGAAAGGAAAAAATTGACCCAGAACCGACCCGGTCTACCATGGGTCCGGTTCTAAGAACGATAGACCCAGGCCGGGTCGACCCTTGGCCATGTCCAATTTGGTATAAGATATGCTTATAAGGTATTTTTTTATTTTTTGGTCTTCTGAATTAATTAATGAAATGAAATACCAAAATGTGGTAGCATGGGTACAAGTGAAGGGGCATCCAAGAGCTGACGTGGCAGTAGTTGTGAAGACGAGGACAGGGTATGAAGTTGGTGGTTGGGTGGTGGCCAAAAGTGGCTGCTGGTCAATGTTGAAAGGTGGCTTCACGGTCAATGTTTCTGGCCCAGCTCAATTATATTTTGAGGTTTCTTCCTTCTTCTTTTTTTTTTTTTTTTATATTTTTAAATTTGTTTTTTTTATTTTTTTATTTTTTTTTCTTTTGACATGGTAATTATTTTACTTATTTAATGAAGGAAATCAATTTGGGTGCGTGCTAGCAAAATGTCAAACTTAAACCGTATATATTTCTTATTTTATTCATTCGGTTAAAGTAATTATATACATGATTGTTCATTGATTCGGTCAAACTATTTTATTTCTTATTTTAGCAGGGGAGTTATTATTATTATTATTATTATTATTATTATTATTATTATTATTATTATTATTATTATTATTATTATTATTATTATTATTATTATTATTATTATTATTTTTAATTCTGTTGAAATATTTAAATTATTTTCTGATTGAGATTTCGAATTATTTTTACATACAATATTGACTAGAAAATGCTGAAAGTCGGACATACACGGCGTAAAATGTGAGCTTGTGAAATATATAAAAATAAGAAAAAATAAAGAAATATTTGTAACATCTAATTATTATTAAGATTAGACATAAAAATTTTATATTTAATAAGCCAAAAAAAAAAGAATCTTATCAGTATTTAATTTATTATTTAAAGTCTTTTTTTTTTTAAATTACCTTTCAATTAGTGGCATTTTCTTTTTAAAATTGCAATTATCAAGAAAAAAAACAATAAAACAACAATAAAACTGTTAAGTAATAATCCATGCATCAATTACACCATTTTTATTTATTTGATCTTACACTTTGATTCCACTCCATTGGCCAGTCCAAAAATCTACAAGCTGATATTTGGGCAGACAGCATCTCCCTGCAGCCATTTACTCTCCAAGAATGGAAATCCCATCAACGACATAACGTGGAGAAGGTACACCCCCGGATAACGCGCAGATTTCATATAATACAGGGGGATTTGGTGCAATAAACCCTATACAATAATCATTATGTTAATGTTTATGTGTGTGTGTGTATAGGTGCGGAAAACCGGAGTGAAGTTTAACGTTTTGGACCAATGGGGCCGTCCGGTGCATAACGCAACAGTTAGGGTAACCCAAAAGCGCCGGAGATTTCCCCTCGGTTCCGCCATCAACAAATACATCCTTGACAACCCTGCCTACCAAAACTGGTTCTTGAAAAGATTCAAGTACACCGTCTTTGAAAACGAGCTCAAATGGTACTCTACCGAATACTCTCCTGGCAACACAGACTACTCAATCTCTGACAAGCTCGTCCAATTCGCCAAATCCCACCGTATTAGAATTCGCGGGCACAACATATTCTGGGACGTCCCCAATGCTCAGCCTTATTGGGTCAATGGACTGGCGCCATATGCCTTTGGGGAGGCTGCCTGGAAGAGAATATACTCGGTGATGAATAGATACAAGGGCCAGTTCATTCACTGGGACGTGGTCAATGAGAACATGCACGGCCAGTTTCTGGAGAGTAAGTTGGGTAGTGGCGCGTCTTATAACTTCTATAAGATAGCCAACCAGATCGACGGTCAAAGAGCAATACCATTTCTAAACGATTACAACACCATAGAACAGTGTTATGACCCTAACGCTTCGCCGTGGAGGTATTTGCAGGACATTAACAGTTTACGGAGTTCCGGTTATGCTGGGAGATTCGGTATTGGGTTAGAGGGTCATTTTACTTATGCGAATTTGGCCTACATAAGGTCTGCACTCGATGTACTCGCAGCTGCACGAGCGCGAATTTGGGTTACTGAGTTGGACGTTGCACCTGGCCCCAATCAGGTATTCTTTTTAAGAGTAAATTGCAATTTTAGTCATCTATGTTTCTCTGCCCTAACTTTTTCGTCCACTTCAAGTTGCGTTTTTTTTTTATTTCCGTCCCGTATGTTTGCAAAGACGTTACAAAATGTAATTTTTCATACATAAGAGACGAAATTCAATGAAATGACCTTTTTGTAACATTTTTATAAACATACGTGACGAAAATAGAAAACGCAATTCGACGAGAACGAAAAGATAGGGTAGTGAAATATACATGACTACAATTATAATTTACTCTTTTTTAAATATCTTTCTATTTAATTCTTAATAATTATTAATTAATCGTTTTTACTACAACTACTACTAATAATAATATATCAATTAATATGTTCTAATTACCTTATATTTATTATAGGCATATTTCTTGGACCAAATTCTGCACGAGCTTTTTTCACATCCCAAAGTAAAAGGCATAATGATGTGGACAGCTATAAATCCAAGTGGATGCTATCAAATGTGTTTAACGGACTTCAATTTCAGAAATTTACCAACAGGAGACGTTGTGGACAATTTTATTAGTCAATTGAGTCATGCTACAGATTTGCCAGGAACTACCGATTCAAATGGCATTTACAAGACTCGGCTTCATCATGGTCAATATGAAGTCAAAGTTGATCATCCCAATGGACGCTCGACTTCGTTCCAAATCAATGTTGTGCCCAGACGACAATATCGAGGCGGACACGCATATTCGATCTACATATAAATTATTCGTAATGTGTGCTATGTTATACTATCTCAAAATTTTGTTTGGTAAATTAGAATACTAGTTTGTTCCCTTCCCTCTGTTGAAACTCGTAATCCCAAATGATAATTTCGTTTCTGTTGAATGTTAAAGGCACACAGATACAGTACTTATTTATACAAAGAGAAGCTAGCACGAGTCATGCACATGCATGAGAGCATAAGCTGTGCGTGAGCTGTCATTAATGGGCTAACTAATTATTTAACTATCTAACCATATTTCTCAACTAATGTAACAACTAAACTTGTTCTCCAATACACCCCCTTGAAGCCGAGCCACATGCAGGCAGGGATTTAGCACGTAAAGGGAGTTGTGAGCACAGCAAATGAAAACGGCCGGGAGAGAGCGGCTTTGTTAAAAGATCAGCAAGTTGAAGGTGGGAGGGAACATATCTCACTTCAACTTCCTTGGCAGCTACTTTCTCTCGAACAAAATGAATGTCAATTTCGATATGTTTGGTGCGAGCATGATGGACCGGATTAGAAGCCAAGGCAGCTGCACTAATGTTATCACACCACATAACAGACGGTGCTTCAAAAAATAGACCAAGTTCTTGAAATAGGGACTGCATCCAAAGTAAATCTGTAGGGGCTGTGGCAAGACATCTATATTCAGACTCTGCACTATTACGAGCAACCACTTGCTGTTTCTTGGAACTCCAACTAAGGAGATTTGGACCAAAAAAAAAATGAAATGACCATCAGTAGAACGTCGATCATCCACACAGCTGGCCCAATCAGCATCAGTGTAGGCTTCTAAAGTGAACCTCTGAATTGGTTTGAACTGCAGCCCAACAGTTAAAGTACCCTTAATGTACCTGAGCAAATGCTTACAAGCAAGCCAGTGATTGACAGTGGGAGCATGAAGGAATTGACTAAGCTTGTTGACAGCAAAAGAAATGTCAGTTCTAGAAATGGTGAGGTATTGAAGAGCCCCAATGATACTTCTGAAAAGAGAAGGGTCAGAGAATGAGTTACTGTCTATGAGATGAAGTTTGTGAGATGGGGAGATAGGAGTAGAAACAGGTTTGCAAAGAGCCATATTTGTCTTGACAAGAATGTCCAAAGCATATTTGGCTTGATTCAGCACAAAGCCCTCAGAGGTCTGTTGTAAGTATTTTTACTGAAGTAGAATCGAAAGATTCGTTCCTTGGGTCGTATCACAAAGAAGGTCAGCCGGAATAAATTGCACGACTATTCGATCACACAAAAAGAGAAAACGAAATCCAAAACACTCTGATTCACGATTTAGTTTGATTTATCAACTACTAATTGTAAAGCAAATAATAATGAAAGCAAGACAATCAATTCCGAACTCACAGCTCAAACACAAATTCCAATAGTAATGAATGGGCTAGGGAGTTGGGGATAATCGTTTCCTGTTCTTATTACATTCAACGGACAATCGATTACTCAATTAACGGACTCGAAATAACCAATACATTTAGAGACTCATTCGCAATAACTCACGTAACAAGAGAATGAGCATAAACGAGCAATCACTGAATCCATTAACACATAGACAATACGTTACCGAACAAGTCTATTCTAAACAAGCCGAGGTCGATCGATTCCTCCCCTTTCGTTCTAAAATCGATTAAGTAGATTAAATGATGATCAGATATTCAACCCTAGGTTTAGCCTAACTCGTCTAGATTGAGCAATCAACATTCATGCCAACAAGATTGAACCGGAACAATTATCCCCTAACCTTAGCTAATGAATTTAGCTACCCATTGCAATCTCAACACGAACATTCATAATCAAACAAACCATCATATTCATAAACAAAATGAAAAGAGGTGCTTACGATTAATAACAAATCCAATGTCAAGAGAAAACAACGAACAACCGAAATCCGAGCTAGAAATTGGAGTTTTTATGCTCTAAAATCAAATCCAAGATGCAAAATTAAGAGAAAGGTGTATTCTAAGGTGAAAAAGATGTACAAAAAAAGTCTCCCCCTCTCTCCAATGCCCTAAGTTCGACCTTAATCAATCCCAAATTCGAAATCACGAAAATCCCGCAGTTGTTACAAAACTGACCTTAGCGGCGCTGACCTTCCTTAGCGCCGCTAAGCCTCGTTAGCTGCTCATGTCTGTCCCCGTTAAGCTTCTAAGCGGCGCTATCCACTATGGCCTTAGCGGCGCTATCCACTATGGCCTTAGCGGCGCTAAGGCACCTTAGCGGTGCTAAGGCCTGGAAGATCAAAGTGGTGGCTTTTTCTTCGGCTCGTGTGCTCGTCCATGTCGCTCGGGTATTGCCCGAGCTGGAAACTCGATCCTCGCATGTTTGGGTCAAATGATGCTCGATCAACACGCTTCTCCTCTCGTCTGAATGCTCTCCTATCCGGGCAGCCTAGAACCTGAAATCGCACCACCGGACAAACACGTAAAACAGAGAAAAATAGGAACGAAAACACAGAAAAAACCTAAACACACCAAAATAAAGATAAAACGCAAGAAATGACAAAAGAGGCCGGAAATACCTAAGAGAAGACCTAAAACGGGGGAAACGACACACAAAATATCAACAAAAATAGTAACAAAAAGGGGACAAACAACTCCCCCACACTAAGACCTTTGTTCGTCCCGAACAAAGAAAAGAAAAGAAAACAAAAGAAAGCAAATAAACGAGCAAGGACAACGGTTCAAGCAAGACTAATCTCAAACCAATAAATCAAGTCACGAAGAATTCAAGATCATGAGAACACACATCAACCATGAACTCAGTTATTTCAAATGACAAAGACTCTCGAGTACGAAAATATATCATATGCCTCACTCAGTTTCTTTTGCAAATATAAAAGAGGTGCACTCAAGTTGGTAATCAATCAATCATTCATAGATTTGCCAATCGTCTAACTTCTACTCTAAAACAATCAAAGACGTGAAACGATGAATTAAGAGGACTTCTCGGGTTATAATGTAGGCTCTTTGGGTCGGGTAGGATACATATAGGCTAAGTGGCTAGATAGAAATGACTTCAATTCAATTTCATCACCCAACCGTGATCACGAACACTTCCGGTTGTCGAATACCAACCGGTTCCTCCCTATTACTCCAAAACCAACATACTTCCCAAACAATATTATTATTATTTTTTTTATTATTTTTTTTTTTGCGAGAACCATTTGGACATCTTATCTAGGTTTAACCTTCGAGTTTTCTGCTCGAGTCTCCTAGACCGTTTTCCCGTACTCATGGCTCGAATCCGCTAAATTAGTGGGTCGAGCGCTAGGAGTATAATCCATTTGGCTCCCCTTTTTCTCTCTTTTTTTTTTCTTTTTTTTTTTATAACAAAACAAATGAACATATTCACAGTTCAATCAACCAACACCTCCAATTCTCAACCCACAACTCAATATCATCATCATGAGGTTAACAATAAAATCATATAAGGCTCAAAGGGGGTGACTAGTGATTGTTATTCATAGAAAAGAGAAGGAGAAGAAAATACAAGGAATGCCTCAATCATATTCACGTTTCACAAATTCAATCGATTATTCATTTCAAAGTTGACTCAAAGCAAATCCTAGATTAATGATTTTCAAACAAACATCTCTCAAGAAACGAGTATGGCTCAAGCCTCACAAGGTAGATAATGTCATCCAAAATAGCCAAGCAAAATAGTCGAAATATGTCACTCATTCTCAAAATCACAACTCCTTAACTTAATCAATCGATCATCAACTAATCTTACAATACACCAAAGTCCATGTTCAGAAAGACACAAAAAATAATCCTAAAAACAGAAAGACTAAACCGGCCCAAAATGCAAGAGAAAAGAAATAAAAACAACCTAAGACAAGAACTAGACCTAGTCCACCACATAGTCACGTAAGCACGTAAACTCCCCCACACTTAAAATCGGACAATGTCCCCATTGTCAATTCTCGGGGAAGGAGAGTAAACCATATAATGAACTCGACACGAAATCAAAGAAGCTATACAAAAATAAAAGAGAAATAGAAAGAAAAACGTACAAAGCACAGTGACAAGTCACTGTGCGTCCGGTGGTGGTGGTAGATGCTGGTACTGCTGTGCCTCCCAGGTGTCCCAGCGAGTGTCATGGGCTGTCCTGTGCGCCTCGTTGCTCCGTTTGAACTCGTTCCACTCCCTTTGTTGCTCCGCCCAACGCTCGTCGTTGGTCTGCAAGAAGGACGTCCAACGTGCATCGTTGGACTCGATATAGGACTCGAGCCGCACATTGTGCGATGATACCTCGGCGTGGATGGCCCGATACTGCTCGTCATTCCGGGCCTGGTTCTCATCATATCTTGTCTGGAACGAGGAGAACCAAGTGGGAGTCTGCTGAGAAAATGCACTCGGGTGATCATTTGTCACTGGAGGAGGCTGATAGGTATTGTGGTCGGGTTGTGCCTCGGCATCGGAGTCATCACCGTCTCTGTCATGAGAGGCCGCTCGGGCATGGCCGGTGGATATACCGGCCGCTGGCTGGGACTGGGCGTCCGGTATGGGTAAGCTCATCTCCCTGCAATAGGCCTTGTAGCCATCCCGCCGGTAGACTGAGAGCGGAGTGGTGTCGTCTATGAGGAAGTCACGGTAGAGATCTTTCCTGGATATGTACTTGGCGGGCATCTTCGGTTCATCAATATCAACCTCGAAGTACTCGTCCAATCGTGCCACCACATGGCCCAAGTTTGGGCCACGCCTAGAATCATTCCGAACATCAAAGAGTGACTCCTTCAGATACTGCAACATGGTTACTGGTTTGCCTTGTGAAATCAACCACAGGATGAATACATGTTGCTCGTTGACCTTATTTGACTCCTTCTTTCCGAAAATCATGTGGGATATGTACTTGTGGATCACCACCAGAGGTAAGTCGGTGATTAAACTTGAAGAAGGTCTGGCTTTCTTATACTTTTCGCAAGGGGAAATGGCCGACCAATGCGGGTCGACTTTCCATCCCATGGGGTTGTGACTTGCGTCGATTGAGGTATTGAACTTGTAAATGTCGCGCAACACTTTGTCGGTTATTTTGTACTCCTTGCCCTCAAGTCGAGCAGTAAGATATTTCCCATTTTCGTGTCTGGCGATCGTGCTGAAAAACTCGATAGTTAAGCCCCGGTAAGTATATGCCTCCATGTCCTCGAATTCCTCGAGGTCGAGCAATTTGATGTAGCGGTCGATATCCTCACCGATCTCGAGCTCGTCATGGAAATAATCCCAATCGATGATGCGTGGGTTGGGAAGAGGCTTGGAGGAGAGCCGTTGATATGCCGTGACCTCGTCCATGGACACGACATCAAATGGGATGCAATGGAGGGCTCTTAAGGATTGGGCCAGCGTTGCTGGGTCGGGGTTGGAGCTCGTGGAGGCTGCCGCTTTTGATTTTGAAGCCACGGGGCCCTGTTTCTTCGAAGCACCGATCGTTTTGCCCATGATATCTAGTTCGGGCAATTGATCAAACACGTGGCGTGTGGGAATGGAGCTTGGATTGCTAAGAACAATTTGATATAGCTCGAGCTCGGAGTAGGCCTCCTCACGCCACAACAATCAACAATTTGCAATGAGAATGAGTTTTCGGTACCTTTGGTTGAAAAATTGATCGGAAGAAAGAGCAATTCCCG
>CACSLK010010322.1:151501-163875 GCA_902706635.1 Striga hermonthica
CGTTGAGAGGAAAGGTATTGAGGACATTGTAGAACTCCCGGATGAAGTTAAGTGGGTCTTCACTCGGGAGCCCATGGAATACCGGCAATTGATTGTACTGAATCTTCTTCAACTCATAATTCCATACGGGATCGGGCAAACGGATGCACGAACTGACTGGCCCTATAACCGGCTGGGCTAAGGTTCAGAGAGTGTTACGAGGAGCTTGCTGTTGTTGTTCTCCCATGTCAAAGTTGCTGCCTTCGGACGATTTCGGGGAATGATCATCGTCTCCTTCGTGGGATTCGAGAGTAAGCTCCTCCAGTAGCTCCCTCAGGCTTTCGTTGAACGACTTGTCGATAGGCGATAGTACACGACCACTCCTGGTACGCATACACAATGACAAGAAACCGTCACGAGCACCAGATAAATAGAAAATAAATAAAAAAAAACTAAATTAAACAAGCAAAAATCAAGAATTATAAAACTAAGCAAAAGAAACAAGATAAACACTGAAACAAGAAAAATCACAAAAACAAAGAGAAACACTAAAAACAAGATGAATAGGCGCACAAAATAAGTCCTAAACCCTCCCCGGCAACGGCGCCAATTTGTTGTAAGTATTTTTACTGGAGTAGAATCGAAAGATTCGTTCCCCGGGTCGTATCACAAGAAAGGTCAGCCGGAATAAATTGCACAATTATTCGATCACACAAAAAGAGAAAACAAAATCCTAAACATTCTGATTCACGATTTGTTTGATTTATCAACTACTAATTGTAAAGCAAATAATTATGAAAGCAAGACAATCAATTCTGAACTCACAGCTCAAACACAAATTCCAATAGTAATGAATGGGCTAGGGAGTTGGGGATAATCGTTTCCGGTTCTCATTACAATCAACGGACAATTGATTACTCAATTAACGGACTCGAAATAACCAATACATTGGAAGACTCATTCGCAATAACTCACGTAACAAGAGACCCGGAACAATTCGGGCAAAATGGTACACGTTTAAGAAAGTTGAGGAGAATAAGGGTAAATTCGGGCAAGTACCATTTTTCCTCGACTTTCGGTTCTAAAATCAATTAAGTAGATTAAATGATGATCAAACATTCAACCCTAGGTTTAGCCTAACTCGTCTAGATTGAGCAATCAACATTCATGCCAACAAGATTGAACCGGAACAATTATTCCCTAACCCTAGCTAATGAATTTAGCTACCCATTGCAATCTCAACATGAACATTCATAATCAAACAAACCATCATATTCATAAACAAAATGAAAAGAGGTGCTTACGATTAATAACAAATCCAATGTCAAGAGAAAACAACGAACAACCGAAATCCGAGCTAGAAATTGGAGTTTTTATGCTCAAAAATCAAATTCAAGATGCAAAATTAAGAGAAAGGTGTATTCTAAGGTGAAAAAGATGTACAAAAAAAAGTCTCCCCCTCTCTCCAATGCCCTAAGTTCGACCTTAATCAATCCCAAATTCGAAATCACGAAAATCCCGCAGCTGTTACAAAACTGACCTTAGCAGCGCTAACCTTCTTTAGCGCCACTAAGCGTCGTTAGCTGCTCATGTCTATCCCAGTTAAGCTTCTAAGCGGCGCTATCCACTATGGCCTTAGCGGCGCTACGGCCTGGAAGATCAAAGTGGTGGCTTTTTCTTCGGCTCGTGTGCTCGTCCATGTCGCTCGGGTATTGCCCGAGCTGGAAACTTGATCCTCGCATGTTTGGGTCCACAAAATGATGCTCGATCAACACGCTTCTCCTCTCGTCTGAATGCTCTCCTATCCGGGCAGCCTAGAACCTGAAATCGCACCATCGGACAAACACGAAAAATAGAGAAAAATAGGAACAAAAACACAGAAAAAACCTAAACACACCAAAATAAAGATAAAATGCAAGAAACGACAAAAGAGGCCGGAAATACCTAAGAAAAGACCTAAAACAGGGGAAACAACACACAAAATATCAACGAAAATAGTAACAAAAACGGGACAAACAAGGTCTTCAAAGCCTCAAAGCCAAGAAAATGGTTTACCTCTCCCATTGTTTTTGAGGAAAATTTGTTACCAAGAGTTGTAATAAGCTGTTGAACAACAACTGGATCATCTCCTATGAGGAGAATATCATCAACATAGATGAGAATCAGCAGCAATGCACCATTTTTCCTTTGATAAAACAAGAAAGAATCTGAGACTGATTCTTTAAACTAAAGAGTGAGCAAGAACTCCTTGATCTTAGTGAACCAGGCTCTAGGGGCTTGCTTAAGACCATAAAGAGACTTTGTAAGCTTGCACACAGCATGAGGATGAAGGGGATCAACAAAACCTTCTAGTTGAGTCATAAAAACAGTCTCATGAAGATCACCATTCAAGAAGGCATTATTTATGTCAATTTGTTGAATAGACCATGATTAGGTGGCAGCAAGAGAGAAAAGAAGTCTTATAGTACAAGCATTGACCACTGGGCTGAAAGTCTCAAGAAAATCAACACCAGTTGTTTGTTCAAAACCTCTAGCCACTAGCCTAGCTTTGTATTTATCAACAGAACCATCAGCTTATATTTGATTCTAAAAATCCATTTATTGGTAATAACTTTCATATCAGGAGAATAATCCACTAACTGTCAAGTGTGGTTCCTTTGCAAAGCCTGAAACTCATCATTCATACTGCAAACCACTTAGGATCAGATAAAGACTCAGAAATGGAAGAGGAATAGAAGTAAGGCTAGCAGAAAAGCTTTTTGGTTTAAAACTCCCAGATTTGGATCTTGTAACCATAGAATGAGAAGGCTGAGCAGACTGAACAGGTTGAGAAGAAGAAGAATGAACCACTGAAAAGAAAGGAGAAGGAGAAATAGAGAGATTCACAACAAGAGAAATGCCAGGAATAGAGGACTGAGAAGAGGGAGGTGATGAAGACCCACCTGAACTAGAAGGAGAGAAAATAGGAGAGTGCAAAGAGGATGAAGAAGGAAGAGATTGTAAATGAAGAGAGGGAGAAGAAGAATTAGGAATTGAAAATGAAGTAGGAGGAGAAGTAGAGGGTGAAATATCAGGAGAAGCAGTGGGAAACAAGGAGAGATAGGGAAATTCATCCTCATTAAAGGATACATTTATAGCAATGAAGATTTTCCCTGCAGAATTAAGACATTTATAGCCTTTATGATGAAGATTGTAGCCCAAAAAAACACACTTAGAAAATCTGAATTGGAATTTATTTGAGTTATATGGTCTAAGGTAAGGAAAACAAGCACAACCAAAGCTCTTGAGAAAGGTAAAATCTAGAGAAGTGTGAAAGAGAGACTGATAAGGAGATTTGTGATCAAGAACAGGAGTGGGGAGTCTATTAATGGTGTAAACAGCAGTACTAAAAGCATCCTACCAAAATTTAAGAGGCACTTGAGACTGAGAAAGAAAAGTAAGTCCCATTTCAACAATATGAAGATGTTTCCTCTCAGCTTTACCACTTTGTTGGTGTGTATGAGGACAATGATGTCTAAACACAATGCCAAGAGAGTTAAAGAGGGACACAAGTGGTCTATATTCCCCACTCCAGTCAGATTGCACACATTTGATATTGGTATGAAATTGGGACTTAACAAAGACAACAAACTGTTTGAAAAGAGAAGCCACTTCTGACTTGAGTCTTAAAGGAAAAATCCAGGTATATCTAGTAAAATTATCAATGATATGCACATAATACTCTTAACCATCCACTGACATCACATGAGAAGGGCCCCAAACATCTGTGTGAAGTAATTCAAAGGGCTGTGTGGTTTTTGTAGGTTGAGAAAGAAATTGTTGCTGATGCAACTTCCCAAGCTTACAAGCATCACAAAAGGGCATTTTAGAAGGAACAGAAAAGTTTAACTTGTTCATCACTGTTCTAAAAACATGTAAACAAGGATGGCCAAGCTTATTGTGCCAATTTGCAAGAACATTGTCAGATATAACAAGAGCTGATTGCTTACAAGGGAAAGCAGAAGAAACAGACAGAGATGTATCAAAAGAAAGTTGATGATGAAGAGTAGCACACTGAGAGAGATCCAATTTATATAGACCATCCCTAAGCTTACTTGATTTATTATAGTTGCATATTTATAAGATGATGTACAACTTGATATTCAAGAAAATGCATTATAGTTACTAGTGCAGTACCCGTGCGATGCATGGGATAGTTTTATTAAGGTAAGCATTTAGATTTGGATGAATGGATAATTGGAAGAACGTAAAACGCATGTATTGGAATAAAACAAAATGTAACTAATATATTATTAATATCAACCATACGTCAAGAAGGACGTCAAAATTTATTCTCTCAATGGGGAGCGGCTATTCTCTCAATGGGGAGATCTTTTCCCTCTTAGGTGGGTTCTTTTTGTGAGATCTTTTCCCTCTTAGGTGGGTTCTTTTTGTGAGAGGTTGTTGGTTTTGGGATCTATCAGGTCTTTGGATATTCTAGGGTTTCTATTTGGGGAATCTTTTGGAGATGGAGGACAATGCGGAAGGGTTTTCAAAATTGGAAGGCTTCGAAGAGGAACTGGGAGGCAAGCTTAAGAAAATTATAATTTCAGAAACAGAAAACAAGCTCATCGAACTTCAAGATAATGACATCAGAATCGGCGAAGAAGAATGCCAAATGAGCCTCTATGGCAAAGTCATTGGGGATCGCCGAGCCAGCTTAATTGGGATTCGCAGAGCAATGGGCAAAATCTGGCAGATCCAACATCCTCTAGAGGTAAAAGAATTGAAAACCAGTTTCTTTCAGTTCATTTTTAGAATGAAGAAGACAAAAAGAAAGTTGAGCTGGGGATCAATTGGACATTTGAAAACCAATATCTCATTTTAGCTAAGTGGGAGGAAGGGCTGAATGAACATCATGATAAATTTAAGGAGTTGAAGCTGTGGGTCCATGTTAACAATCTTCCTCTCAACTGGCTTTGCTCAGATGTTGGTCTAAAGATAGGGAAAATATTCAAACAAACCAGGAATGTCTCTGTGATTAAAGCTGGAGGACAAAGGGGAAGTTTTCTAAGATTGCTAGTGGTGGTGGATGTCACTATTCCTCTTCCAAGGTTTGCACCCATGAAACTGAATAACAAACAAGTCCTGGTGAAGTTTCAGTACGAGAAACTGATAAACACATGCTTCTACTGTGGGATAATTGGGCATCTGGAAAGGTCCTGCTAAAGAAGAGAGGATGACACTACAAAAGGGTAATTAAATGAAGGGCAATATGGTGAGTGGCTTAGGGCTATGGATGGAAACTTTGGGCTCAGATCTAATTCCCCTGTTCACTCTCATTCTCAATCAGCTTCTCCATCACAACAATCTCCAGGAGCTAGCACTAGACATGAGGTTAATAAACCCATAAATTCTTCAGGAGGGAGCAAAAGCCAAGCTAAATCTACTCAAGACACACCTTTGAGCACCCAAAACACTCCTTTGAGTACTCAGGGTTCATCTCAGTTCCATCTGGCAGTGGAGATTCCTGAAGTTGACCTAGTAACTGTGCCCATCACTGTTAAATCCAATCTGCCTATTCCACCAATCGAACACCATATAGATGAGATCACACCTCTAACTCTAATGGAGACAGATGAGAATAGAGGTTCTCATAGCCCAATAGTCATGAAGATTCAAGAGGAGGGAAAATCTGAGGATACTCCTACCATTGCAAGAAAAAACTGGAAAAAGAAATCTGCAAATTCTGTGAAAGTGAGAGATTTAGATAATGCTTCTGCTCAGCACCTTCAAATAAAAGATGAACTCCTAATCAAGAGAAGGAAAAGGAATGATGAAGAGGGTCAAACTCATGAAGGTTCTCCTTCAGAGATGGTTAGAATGTCAAAAAAACAGAAAAACCATGATGATGAGGTGGTGGTAGCCAGCCTAGAATGGCCCCAAGTGAATAAATGAAGCTATTCATGTGGAACTGTAGAGGGTTGGGTGGACCCTCCACAGTTTTCCAATTTAAGGAGTCTTCTAGACTCTACCACCCAAGTTTTGCTTTCTTTTCTAAAACTAAAAAACAAATAATTTTATTAAAGCTGTTTGTAGGAAGGTGGGTTTTAAAGACAACTGGTTTGCTGTTGACCCTCATGGTATTGGTGGAGGTTTGTTGGTAGTTTGGAATAATTCAGTCCAAGTTAAACAAGTCTTTGGCAATAGCTTATGTATCCAAATGGAAGTGATCTGTCCCTCAACGGGAGCTACTTTGTGGATAATTTTTGTCCATGCCAGCTCTGATAAAAGGCAAAGGGAGAAAGAATGGCAGTTCCTAGAGGATGCCAAAACCAAATGGGGTAATTATTGGCTGCTGGGAGGTGATTGGAACGAGACATGTGACCCGAGTGAGAAAAGGGGTGGGAGGAAAAAGGCCGATTATGAGTATTTGGGCTTTAATTCATTCATCTCCAGAATGGAAATGCAAGAACTCAAGCTAGTCGGTCACAGCTTCACTTGGGCCAATAACAGAAGTGATGAAGGATTTATAGATGAGAAGATCGACAAGATCTTTGGATCTTTTGAATGGCTGCAATCCAATCAGAATGCAGAAGTTGAAAGTATTTATAGAAGTTCTTCGGATCACAGATTACTTGTTCTTCATGATCAAACAGGGACTTCCAAAAAGTTCCAGAAGAGGTTTGTCTTTGATAAACGTTGGCTCAAGATGACTGGAGTGAAAGACACTATTCAACAAGCCTGGGCTAACATGAAGACTGGCACACCCATGTTTCAAGTCACTGAGAAAATCAAATCCACTAGGTTAGCTCTTCTTAATTGGAGCAGCAAATTTCGAGCTAACAGGGACAAGGAGAAGATATGAGCAAAGAAGGTGTTGAAAGAGATTGGAACCTTTGGTTCTAACTCAGAAGAGATCTTGACAGACTGACTAAGCTTGAGGAGGAATTTTGGTCGCAAAAAGTTAGAGCCCAGTGGCTGAAGGAAGGGGACTCTAATACTCGGTTTTTTCATGCTCTTACAATGCAAAGGAGGAAACAGAATGCTATCTCCAGATTGGTTGATGACTTCAACAATGAGTTTACTAAGCAAGAGGAGATCAGCAAACACATCTGTGACTATTTTGAGAAAATGTTTCTGCTGAGGGATCTTGGGGTGATGAGGAGATTCTGCACTTAATTCCCAATTCTATTTCTAATGAGATCAATTCTGAGCTCACTGCCACAGTTTCTGAGGAAGAGATTAAAGGTGCCCTTTTCAGTATGGATCCGGGGAAATCTCCTGGTCAAGATGGGATGAATCCACTATTTTTTCAAACTTTCTAGGATGTCATCAAAGAAGATTTTTGCTTGGCTATTGGGAGCTTCTTCGAGTCAGGTCAACTCCTCAGGAATTGGAATCACACATTGATAACTTTAATCCCAAAATGTCTCAATCCCTCTAGCCTCAAACAATTCCGACCAATCAGTTTATGTGGAGTTGCTTACAAGGTAATAGCCAAAATCCTTGCTTCTAGACTGAAAATCTCTCTAAATTCTTGTATCAGCTTAAATCAAGCTGCCTTCATTCCTGGAAGGCAGTTAATGGATAATGTGGTTATAGCCCATGAAGCCGTGCATTACCTTAACAGACTTAGAAGTGGAAGGAAAGGATTCATGTTAGTTAAATTGGACATGGAGAAAGCATTTGACAGGGTTGAGTGGAACTGTATTAGGAAGATTCTGGTACAAATGGGGTTTCACTCCATATTTGTCAAGTGGATTATGTCCTGCATCTCTAATACCTGTTTTTCTTTCAATCTCAATGAAGAGGTCTCAGGGTTTGTTGCTGCTTCCAGGGGAATCAGGCAAGGGGACCCTTTGTCCCCGTACCTGTTTATCATAATCTCTGAGGTTTTATCCAAACTTATAAATTCTGAAATGGAGACTGGCAGATTCAAAGGTCTGAAGATGGCTAAAAATTGTCCTGTGATTTCTCACTTACTCTTTGCGGATGATACCTTAGTCCTTTGTGAGGCCAATGACAATCATGCTCATGTGCTGCTGAATATCCTCAACAAATATCTGCAGTTTACTGGGCAAAGAGTTAATATGAGCAAGTCTTCTATATTTTTCAGCAGGAACACTCTGGCTACTACCAAGTCTAATGTTTGCAGCATTTTGAGAGGCATTCAAGAGCAGAGGTCTTCTAGATACTTGGGCTTGCCACTAGGTATTGGGAGATCAAAAAAAGAAGCTTTTGATTTTGTTATCAAAGCTGTCAGATCTAAATTGCAGAGTTGGAAAAATAATTGGCTGTCTAGTGCTGGGAAGGAGGTTTTTATCAAGGCAGTGATTGGAGCTTTACCGGTGTTTTCTATGACTTGTTTATGTCTTCCCAAAAGTTTATGCAAGGAAATAGCTAAAATGACAGCTCACTTTTGGTGGAGCAATAATGATCAGAAGGATGGTTTGCACTAGAAAAAGTGGAGCACTCTAACTTTACCCAAAGCAGCTGGGGGTCTTGACTTCAAAGATATCAATATCTTCAATGAAGCACTGATTTTAAAACAGATCTGGAGAATTGTGAGCAAGCCCAACCTGTTAGTCTCTAAACTTCTGAAAGGCAGGTATTTCCACAATAGCACTATGCTCAAGGCTAAAAAGACTTCAAATGCTTCCTGGCTGTGGAGCAACTGGCTGCAAGTAATGGAGAAGTTCAAGCAATTCTTCTATGTTGAAGTTAAAAATGGCAGGACTACTAACATATGGCTTGATCCTTGGCTTCCTCATGAAGCTCTTCAGTATTTGGTGAGAGTTGATCCTGCTATCAGTGAGGTGGAATGGGTGGAAGATCTTCTGGAGGAGGGTGGTAGAAAATGGAATAGGTAATTAATTGAAGAATTATTTTCAATTCAAGTGCAAGAGGCCATCCTGAACATTAAAGCTCTTGATCCTTTATTATCTGACAGGTGGAAATGGTCCCTAGATGTGAAAGGCAAATTCTCGGTTGCAAGCTCTTACAAATTCTTAATTAATCAAAATCTGAGAGCTATGGATATTCCTGAAGGGATTTTATCCGCTGAGAGGGACAAAAGGGTGAGACTTAAAAGCTGGGGTCTGAAGATCAAAAATAAGCTAAAATACTTTCTGTGGAAATGCTATTCAAATATCCTTCCTGTTTCTCATAACCTCTGCAGAAGGGGAATGAACATTGACAATATTTGTCACAGCTGTGGAGAACAAGTGGAAACCATGGAGCATATGTTTTTCAGCTGTTCTAGAGCTCAACAAGTTTGGAGGATTGCCCCAGTGTCTTGGAATGAATCACCTGTTGCTGGTATCATATCTTTTAAAAGCTGGTGGGGTAAAATCTGTGAAGCAGGAGACAAAATTGTGGCTGTTGACAGGATTGAACTAACCACCTACTTGCTGTGGTGGTTATGGAAATCCCGTAACCTGTGGAAATTTAAAAATGAATGGATTCCTGCTCATTTGATTGTCTCAGCAGCCAGTGGGGATTGGTTAGAATTTGCTCATAGCTTTGGTGCCAGAAATCCTGTTTGAAGATTGTGAAGGCTACTAGGTCCTTTGGTTCAGTAGTGGCTCTCATCTTTCTTGTTTATGTTTTATTTCTGGTTCTTCTCTTTGTTGGATTAGTTGTGTTTTAGTTTGTGGGTTTTGGCCTTTGTGGTTAGTGTGATTTTTATCTCTAAAGGGCTCAGAATTCCTCTACCTTTAGTTGATGATCTGGCTATTTGTTTAGGCTTTGTCTAGAGCACCTTCAGGTGGCTCTCATTGTAGTTCTTTCTGAACTCTGGGCTATTCAGCCCTCGGCTTGTACTCTTTTTTCTGGTTGAATATATAATCTCTATCGATTTGAAAAAAAAAAAAAACCTAATACATTATTAATCACATCTTGTACACAACATTATTTATTTGGTCTTTTGGTACATAGTCTATCGCATTGAATAACTCAATATAACAGAGACTGTAAAATTTCTTTTTTGATAATTTATAGTCATATTATTCTAAAATTGTAAATTGCTTAATTTATTAGAGAAGGGAAAAATTGTGTGATTAAATGCAAACAATTTCAAATTTGTATTATAGAGGATTAAAGAAACCCAAATTGTTAGGATGTTCCAGTCCGATTTCATTTTGAATTTCAAATTGATATTATTTGACTCTGTTTATGTTTAAAGAAAAATCGAACTAAAGAAGTAATAGCCAAATGATAAGAAATTTTTAAATTTTAATTTTCAATTTGAAAT
Organism: Striga hermonthica; assembly: GCA_902706635.1. NCBI lineage: Eukaryota > Viridiplantae > Streptophyta > Magnoliopsida > Lamiales > Orobanchaceae > Striga > Striga hermonthica. The sequence goes on from CACSLK010010322.1 coordinate 161,715, forward strand.
TGGGTCCGATTTCTATGCAATCCAATTTTTTTTAATAAACATGATTTCACTACAACAAAAAGGTCTTCTAAAAACATAAATATAGTGACGATTTTAATAAGTGTAATTAAAATTGACGTTTTTGTGACATTTTTCAAAAAGTGTTCCAATGATAAAAATTTTAACAACGTTTTTTTAAACAATGTAATCAAATTATGTCACTTTTTAAAAAGTGTCACTGTGTTAACCAATATTGAAACATTTATTTAAAAGTGTAATTAAATTATGAAATTTATAAAAAAATGTCATCATGTTTAGTTATATGGCGACACATTTTAAAAAGTGTATTAAAATAATGTCGCCTTTTTAGAAAATGTCACAATTTTTACTTATATGACAACATTTACCTCAAAGTGTAATTACATTATGACACTTGTACAATTGTGTCACCATTTTTATGCATATAACAACACTTAAGAAAAGCGTAATTATTTAGCTACTGACATAATTAAACAAGAGTCGCCATATTTTAAAATATGGTGACGTTATTTCAAAAATGTTATTGAATTATGACGCTTATACAAAAATGTTGTTTGTTTTTAATGTTACCAAAAATAGTGTTACGTCAACGTTTTTTTTTTAATAAAAAGATAATTACATGATTACACCTTTTTAACAATGTCATAATGCTAATTAATACGACAACACTTAAAAAATATAATTTATTTATGACGATTAACTAAACTGGTCCTTTTTTATCCGACTCGGTCGGTTTTCGGTTTCAATCGAATTATTTTATGGTTATTTCGTTGGTGTCGGTTTTCGGTAATCAAATGACTGAAATAGCCGAACCTACTGAATAATATATATATATATTATTATAGTATAATATATATATTAATTATATTATATATATTTTAAAATGTATAGTTCGGTCGGTTTAACCAAACCTATCAAACCCGACCAAGAAGTCCGGTCTGTTAATGTTCGGTTGAAATTGATAATTTGGTAGGTTTATGTTATTGCCATAGTATGGTTCGATTATTTCAGTTTTCTAACTCGGTTCGGTCTACCGATGCACACCCTTACTCACAACTAGGATTGTAAACAAATCAAAAAATTTTGATTTGATTCGTTATCCAAATTCGTTATTTGTATCGTAATTTTGTAGTTCAAATTCGAATAAAAATAGTGTTGGCTTTCAAAATTTGTTTGATTTAGAATTCAAATATGCACATACTCGATTCGTTAATAATAGCTATATATAAAGTAATATACTATATATAAGACAAGAATGAATTTATATAATATATATAAATAAATATATTAAATGTAAATATAAAACACGAAAAAATATATTTATATTTTAAAAGCATGTTTAATTTATTTGAAATAATATAATAAAAAAATATTTTTACAAGATTGGGCCCAAAAGATAAAATTGTACAAAGGGAATTTTTTGTCTATCCTATAACATATAAAAGTACTTTCAATTTTACCTTAATGTAAAAGTATTTTCAACAATACCTAAACCAACTATTTTATTTAAGGGATTGCATCTAAATCAATTATCTTGTACGTGCGTGAAATCCGCGATTTGAAAAAAAAAACAAAACTGATTTATTTATTACTTCCTTAATTCACGCAACTTGTACATTGTAGTTCAAACAGCCGTCAGGTAGTATATTTTGAGTTTATGATAGTATATATTAAGTGTATGTTGCAATATTATAATTCACGCAACCGCCAGGTGTTATATTTTGAGTTTATGTTATGTTATATTCTGAGTTTATGTTAGTACGTATTCAGTATATGTGCAATAAAAAACAAGTCTTCCACAAAAAAAATTATATATATATTTTTTTACTTATATACATAAAAGTATATAGAAACACCAAAAATTCCGAAATTTTGGGGGGGAATTTCCGCCGAACATACACCAAAAATATACTTCAAATATACTAAAAATGTGTAATAGGTGCAGAAAGTCAGTGACAAAAGTGTATATCATAGAAAGAGAAAAGATACTTCGGATAGAGAGAAAAGTTACATCGGATATACCCATTAGATAACCCGAGAAAAAGTTACTTCGGATATACTCGGATATACCCAACATATACCCAACTCGGTTTTGTAAAAATACCTTCGAATTATAATCAAATCATACAAAAAAAAAAAAGAA